>BGPR01002154.1:19176-75875 GCA_013235015.1 Araneus ventricosus
CATGACAAATTGCATTCGCATTATTCTTTCCGTTTTTGGGGCATAGAATTCTCAGACAATTTTGGCATAAAGATAACATGCCAAATTTCATTCGCATTATTCTTTCCGTTTTTGGGCCATAGAGTACTCAGACAATTTTGGCATAAAGATAACACGCCAAATTTCATTCACATTATTCACTCCGTTTTCGGGCCATAGAGTTCTCAGAGATACATAATTCCTAAAAGGGTCTTTTTCGGACTCAGGGAGATCTAAAATGTGGAACGTCATCAAAATTTCTGGTCGAATTTTTCGACGCCTACATTGTCAACATTCTAAACGAGTAAGTAATAAAAAATTCTAAACTTTCTTCGCTTGTGACGCACCTTAAAATTTAAATCATTAGTTTTTCCTTAAGACCAAATAGAAATGAAAGAATTTATAAAAAGAAGTGGTAAATAGTTAAAAAACGAAATATTTTTTTCAGAATAATTCGTTGTATTTTATTACTAAAATAACGACTGAACTAATTGTGGGTCACTATCCCCTGTTGAACGCGCTTAGAAAAATATTGCAACTTTGTGAGGAAATTCTCGCAGGGACTTCTTTCGAATTCCCTAACATTTGTTGCCAAATATATTTAAGATAATCTTCTTTACAGAATAAAATATTTAGTTTACAATTTCTAAATATCTATTTTTAGTTAAATATTTATTTAGCTATTATAAATTAATACTTCATTTTCTTATTTATTTTCTGATTTTAGGGTACATCAAAATATTTCCGACGGAAATGGGGCCGTGAAAAGTTTTACCGTGCAAAAAGGGGTCTCTGTATTATATGGCAACAAGCAATGACAATAATTCAGTGTACTTTCAGATTACATTCAACAGATGGCGACACCAGTACTTGCGCGTCGTCAAGTCACCTCATCTGATTCCGATTCGGCGATCCTATCTGGATCATCCCTCAATGGTAGCGTTGATGAGGCGATGATTTCAGCGGTGAGCCAGATAGCCCACATTGATTGGTTGGTGTGGGGGTGGTCGGAGGGATTACTTCTGCGTCACTCCCCCCCCTTTAGGAAGATTATTAATAAAGCCCTTTCTAGCTCAGGGGTAACCTCTTTTTCTGATGGGGCGATCCGTTTTTCAATTAGCGAAACGGAGGAAACCTGAGAATGCTGATTCATGGTATCAATCATAGAAAAGATCTGTTTGTTCCATCCGTTCTGGAACTCCCCCACACCCCCATACTTTTAGGATGAATGCTGTGATTAAAAGCGAGGGGAGGTGTGAGTAATGATCGGGGGTTGGTGTGGACGTGTGAGAGTATGTTCCATTACTTCGGATTGAAAAATACTCTGAAAATTCCTCGTAGCGTCCATGCGATATGGTAACCACACTATCAAAATAGCCTGATATTGGAAGGTTAACTGCATCAGACAATTTAGGTACAGTTTTCACGTCATGGTATGCAATGCTAATAACACGGAACACGGAAAGGCCAAGTTTTACTTCAACTTATACTTTTTTTCAACTACTTGCCGCATGTCGCACATACATTAAATTATCGTATTTTTTAACTTATAATAAACTAAAATTGAGTCACTCATGTATGTTATAATTCTATAGAAAAATTAGGTGGAACATGTAAATATCTCACGTGCGTGGCGTAGTGAATTTTACTGATGCCCTGATCATAATTTGACTATTTTCATTCCAATCGTCGTACTGGCATAGCAAGTTTAAGTGGAACCTGGGGCATGTTTATGTTCTCGCTCTCTCACCCCATATTGTGCTTGAAAAAGGGACATACTAGCGCAAAGGGCCAGTGGCGTAGCGGTCACCATGAAGTCAGACATTACTGCCTTTGTGTCACTTTTTAAAGTCAAATAGGATAAGGAGGTGAAAAAATATTACCATGGACCGGACGCCATTGCTCTTTCTAAATCAATAATGACACCTAATGACGAAATAATCGCATCATGCCTCGGGCGCCACTTACCCTTGCTACGCCACTGAAAGGGGATCATATCAATAGACCAATGTAACCCCCCCCCCCGTCGCTTTCTCACTACTTATGTGTCCTATGACTCTTACTCCCTAAACAGGAGATGACTAATTTAATAGTAGTGAAAACTGAGAGTCAAGTGGTTAAAATTTAGAGAATTCTCCAGGACATTAGAAAGTTGGCTGCGTACAGACTCGGCCTTTGTTCTTCTCAATTCACCTGGAAATGCAACAACCAGATTCTTAAATCTCCGCAACAACTATCTCATTTGAGATATATATTATTTCCCAGAACCTCAGAAAACTTCACATCCTTCATTATCCTACCACTTATTTTTTAACCACACTCTCGAGGAGCAGATTGTTTCTTGCCATCTTAATTTTTCCCGCCGACCAAAACTCCACAAATTAAACAACCGACTCACAACGAATTCACGACTCAATTAATCCTCAGTGGATGCTCATTTAAAAAGGGAGCCCCCGGAGTTTTAAAATGTTTCCTTAAACTTTTGCAACAATTAAGAGGGATCTTTGGGCCGGTGACAGCTAGCATTAATTCCCTCCCTTCCTCCTCTTCTTTGCCCGCCGTTTCGAAATAAACCATATTAAGCATGCGGAAAAGTTTTCCCAAACTTTTCTCCCAAGACATAACAATTGGAGGAAGAGAGGGTCGCCTATTCACCAACAAAGTTTGCATCACTTAACGAGACTGGCTGCTGCAGCCCTTTTGGTGGTGCATCGTAATATCTTTCTGTTGCTCCTTGAAAAGGAAGGACTGCCGGCCGACCCCCTGCTCGGGAAATTATCAAAAATAATGAATCGCTGTTTACACCCGAAAACGGAAAGAAAGGGGTTTGTTCCTTTGAAAGGGATCCAAGTCCCGAGCTTTGTTCTGGGGGAAGATTCTGGCTTCGCTCGCTCTGAACTGACTCTTCGAAAGAAAGTAATGGGTTTCGTCAACTTGGGACACCGATGTAAAAAGATTAAAAGAAACATTACTGGTGTAAAAATAACAGAAAAAGAGTCAAGTTCGAAACTAGATTTGATTAAGGCTTGTGTGCAGATAAATCAGGATCACTTCTTGTAAAATAGAGGGTTCAATCATATGCGAGAGTCGCGACTAGGTTTGTTTGTTTGTTTTGAAATTTCGCGAGGAGTGTTGTTGACAAATCTCGAAAAAGAATCTGGAAGCCCTTCTAGGAGGGCGCCATTTTTACTTTCTCGTATATGAAGTATACAAAGAGAAAGTATTGTAATCGTCAAAAAATTCGAACTCGAAATTTTGACGAATCTCCACGTTTTAGACCTCCCTGAGTCCGAAAAACACAATGTTGGAATTATGTCTGTGTATGAACTCTATAACTCGAAAACTATTACAGCTACGGGAATGATATTTGGTATGTGGTCTTTAAACATAATTTGTAGGTTTCTACCAAATTTTGGACAAAATCCGTCTACGGAAAGTCTGCCTGTCTATCTGTCCGCGGTCATGCGAACACTATAACTCAAAAACTTGAATACGTATATGGAAAAAATTTGGCACACAGTTTTATCATTATGAATGTAGGTCCGTATAAAATTTTGGGCCAAATCAGTCAAAGGGTTGACTGTCTGTCGGTCTGTATAATCGCATACTTATAAAAATTATATCTCCTAAACCTTTTGGCTTAGATAAATAAAAATTGGTATGACGTTTGCTAATGTTAATTATAGATCTGTGCTCAAATTTCGTTTCAATCCGTTGGAAAAAAGGTGTTCAAATTGCATATTTGGTTCAAAATGCACATTGCGACTGTGTGTTGGCGAGCGTTTCGCTTATTTTACTCAAGTTAGTATAGTTGGCTTTTGACCTTGGCGGTCTACGAAGGAAATTGTAGCTTCGGATATTATGGCAACCCCCTGAACCCGAAACTTCGTTCTGACATTCTCCAGATGGAAGGTATGGTGAAATCTTGAGTGATATTTGTAGAAAGATTTCGTTCTCGAAAACTTTAAATAAAGTTGTGGTACCTCAGCGCGCGTAAAAATTGAGAACTTACGCATTTTTTAAAATTGTTAATATTTTCCTTTTACACATAATCATAAAAATGGGCGCAGGTCATTTTAAAATTATAATGACTCAGAGTTTAGGAAGCAAACGGGACAAACAGTATACGGGACGTATGACAACCCTAGTTAGAGGGAAAATTACACCTTTTTGGGAAGTATACGAGAAAGTTTAGGGAAGACCACTCCCGCTGTTTTTTTTTTGTCTTGACCAAATCAGATCGGCAATAGTTCTAGGCCATCTTTTGATGGCAATTTTTCTTTATTTTTACTTTCTCGTATACTAAGTAAACAAAGAGAAAGTATTGTAATCGTCAAAAAATTCGAACTCGAGAGATTTTGATGAATCTCCACGTTTTAGACCTCCCTGAGTCCGAAAAACACAATTTTGGAATTATGTCTGTCTGTGTGTCTGTGAACACAATAACTCGAAAAATATTAGAGCTACGGGGATGAAATTTGGTATGTGGTCTTTGCACATAATTTGTAGGTTTCTTTCAAATTTTGGACAAAATCCGTGAGCGGGAAGTCTGTCTGTATGTCCGTGTTCATGTGAACGCGATAACTCACAAACTTGAATAGCTAGGTAGATAAAATTTGGTACACATTTTTATCATCAGGAATGTACGTTTGTATCAAATTTTGGACCAAATCCGTTGAAGGGTTGGCTGTCTGTCGGTCTGGATAATCGCATACTTTTGAATGCAATAATTTCTTTAAAAAATTACTTAGATAAATGAAATTTTGTATGTGGCCCTATAACCTTAATTGTAGATTTGTGTTAAATTTTTGTGTCAAAGGCGTTCAAATTTCATATTCGGATGCAATTGCTATTGTATATTGGCGACAGCAAACTGCCGCCAAGCGGTTGTTTACAGTATGATATCCTTTCGGCTTGGCGCAGTCTACGAAGGAAATAGTAGCGAGCAGCAAACTCGATTTTTGGGAATTATGACAACCCCCCTAAATTGAAACTTCGTTCTGTCATTCTCCAGATGGACGAGATGGGTGACCACATCTATAATAAAATTTCTTACTCAAAAATGTTAAATAAAATCTTATTAGTTGTGTAACCCTCAGCGATCATAAAAATTGCGAAAATACACAATTCTTATGCCGCGCGGAATGCGGTCCAAGTACACTTTTTTTTTTGCAAAATATGAAGTTTTTGGGAATTCATAAATTTTATGTTTCATTGTAAATCATCATTCATAATTTTTTTCTCAAAATACCCAGGCCTTGGGTAAATACCGGGTTATATACCCCAAAAATATTTACCTACCCACTGGGTATTTGCCCACCCCGTATTATTGGTCGTATGCGAGAAAGTTTCGGGAAGGCCACACCCGCTGGTTTGATTACGGATTGAAAAGAACTTTGGAATGAATAGGGAATAATAGCTTTTGTAGCTGAAAATCCCAAAAACCCCTTTTTCAAATCAAATCAATTTGGCAAATCTCTTGGCGTTTTTTTTTTTTTTTTATCTTTCTCAGATGAAGAGAACAACACCATAGGTATAGTTTTGTTAAGGGAAATTTCCCTTAGTTCTAGGGAAGGGAATTACCCTAGAATTAACTAGAGTTAACTCTAGTTGAAAAAAGTTTCTATCCGCGGTAACTGACTCTTCTAAAGGGAATTTTGGTTTAACCCTTTGAGGAGGATTGTCACACGGGAGTGCCAGCTGCTTGGCACATTCATTCCCGACTGTCACAAATAATTGCTCTTGTGGCTTTTAGCTACCGACTGTCACGTCGGCGTGATACAAACTTTAGTGCAATTAGGCTTAAATAGAGTAAGTGTGCCGGCCCTGACCAACCACGCGCGTTGGTAAACGTCGGCCGGACGGAACAGGGTTAAAAAGAATAAAATGACGAAGGAAAACATAATTAGAGATGAAAACGATAAAAGCGAAGGATATTTGAACCTGTAATCCGAAACATCGTAGCAAGATAATTAGCAGAACAATGAATCACATATAAATAATCAAAAATATCGAATCGCTGTTTACACCTGACAATGGAAAGGAAAGGGTTTGTGCCTTTGAAATGGATCAAATCCCGAGGTTTGTTCCAGGGGGGATTCTGGCTTCGCTCGCGCTGAACTGACTTCTCAGAAGAAAGTAATGGGTGTCGTCAACTGAATTCGATATTCGAATTTCGATATATAAAAAAAATTTAAAGTGGTCATCTTATTAGACGGTGCAGAATACTACACTGTTAACTCTTTCAAGTTCACTACATGTTTCGTTTAATTAAAAAAATAATTTTTATTTTTAAAAAATTTAAATTATTTTCAAAAATGAGAATTACTAAATTTATTTCAAAAATGAGTATTAGACATGTAGCTGTTCATAAATATGCAAAGGAAAGATATTTAGCATTTTTTTATTTTCAAGAAATTTGTTTTTTCATAGTGAAACCAATGAACGGTAACGAGTTATTCTTCCTCTGAATAAGTTATCATCGAAATGCAATTTCAATTATGTATTTAATTTATACGTACACGTGGCTATTCAGAATATTCAACATCATAAAATTCAATATTAGTTTCGAAGATTCAATTAAAAAAAAATATCAATTTGGGCAAGAACCCTCATCCTTTTGTTTCTCTTAGAAATCGAAAGCAATTCAGCTACTTCAATGCCGATATTTTTGTGAATACTAACGGTATTGAACTGGAATTTTTATATAAGTTGGCCTATATATCTGGCTCTTAAGTTATAAAAGAAAAATTAAGCTACGTTTCGCCCATGCGCAGTAAAAAATTGCTTAACTTAACAGCCCGAGAATACTCGTGCATCGAATTATCGAAATTTTAGTCTTATAAACTAAAATTGAATCATTAATTAGCTTTATGATTTGACACAAAAAATATGTAGGATCCATAAACATCTTAAGTATCCTATGCCATCTTAGATGAATGAAAACGACAGCCTCTTTCCAAAGCAGGAGGGATAATCTTATTAGATAGCAAAGAAAACTATTCAGTTAAGTGGTTAATGTGTGGTTTCATTGCGAAACCAATGAACGCGAAAGAGTTAGAGAGTTAAAAATAATTTTAGATTAAGAAAAACTGCTAATCTCGAACGAGTTCTTACATTTCTTAAAACCTGTATCACAAATCCTCCTTCATCTCGTTTTAACCGAAACCCACAAAAGACCTCACTCCAGTTTTAATAAACCACAGAAATGCTTATACATTACCCCAGCGCTGATGAAGGTCCTTTCAGCTTTCGTTACGTGTGTCGAGTCACGAAGTTCTTATCGAATCGGACGCAGATGCAAAACACGTTCGCCGACTTGAGAAAAACGACTTTTCTTTTCTTCACGCCATTTATTACCGGCGCAGACGGCATAAATGTCCCCGAATGGAGCAGGAAAGACAAATTAATGTCCCCGTTTAAATCAATTTTCTGTATCTTAATGACTTGCGCTGTGGAAAGAGTTAATGTTCATATCTCATATCTGGTAATACATGAGTAGGTAGTAATTATGGGAAGTTAGTTATGTATGGGAAGATTATGAGCTGTGGAGATTGAAACAGTGTAGTTTCTCTCTTGCCGACTATGTTCCGCTTTTTGTTGTTATCCGGAACAGGTTTTCAACAGTCGCACTGAGATACAATCTGTTCATTTGTTTTTGAAACTGAATGGTAATCCGATTTCTAAGTCTGAAGTGCTAAATTCTGCTTAAAAGGGGGTTTTTTATGCTGAAAGGAAATAACAAACAAATGGAGGTCTCAAAGTTAAAGTGAGGCAAGCCCAGGAGATTCATTTCTGAGAAAATAGGTCTGAAAGTTGATTAGCTGCATTTAACTCCTTAACTTAATAATTTTCTTTGCTGTATAATAAGATGATCCCTTCTGTTTTGGAAAGGGGCTGTCATTTTCATTCATCTCAGAAGGCATAGAATACTTAAGATGCTTTTAGATTCTACGTAATTTTTGTGCAAAATTATGAAGCTAATTAATGATTAAATTTTAATTTTAAGACTAAAAATGCGATAATTCGATGCACGAGTATTCTCAGGCTTTTAAGTTAACCTTCCAGCGGGCGCACCTGCACAAATTTTACGACATATCGTGCATCGTATTACATATATATATATCGTGTTGTTTTACAAAAATAAATCCAACTTTTATTTATGTTTTCTGTATTTATTAGCTTGATAGTAAACAAAAACTTTTTTTATTAAAAATTGCACTTAAATTTATAAAAGGACGTTGTAAATATGTAATACGATGCAATTATCTCTTGAAAACGGGCGCCCGCTGAAAAGTTCACACTTTCATCGCTACGGACGAGATATCTCGTTCTTCAGGAATCTTCGCTGCGAACTAGAATTTGACTTGCATGACAAATTTATTAATTTAAACATATTAATAGATGTCCGTAGAATACCTTCACCTCTTTCTTTTTTGATTTATAAATTGTCTGGAGCGAGCGCGGTTACTTTTTGTCTTTCTTGGAGATTGCATCTAATTCGTCCAAAGCGATGAATGTGTTAAGTGGTTAAAATAAAGTGTGGACTTCTAGTTGTTCTTGCAGTCTGGTGGATACCAGTTGAACTATGGATTTGAATCATTATTACACAGAAAACATAACATTTCTACACTCAGTGGCGTAGCACATAATATGATCTTTTCGTCCCGCCGTCATCATTAGTGACTTAGCTTGAGCATGGTCTTTTTTTCGCCCCCCGTCGTATTTGACTTTACAACAGTGGCAAAGATTGGGTTGAAAAAGTAGGGGGGGGGATTTATAGGCATCTAAAAGTACCAGGAGTATAGAGTGTAGACCAGTGGTGCACAGACCGTAGGTAGTGACCCCTGTGAGGTTGCGAGAAAACGTTTTGGGTCGCTAAATTTAAAGAAAATTATTTGTCAATAAAAAATAAGTTTTTCTTTAAAAAACACTTGGTCACGACTCCCACAGGGGTAGCGAGAAAATTTTTGTGGGTCGCTAAATTCAAAGAACTTTATTTGACATTAAAAAATATACGGTTTTTCTTCAGAAAAACATGGTTGCGACTCCCAGAGGGTCGTATAAAAATTTTACACAAAGTGAGGGGGTCGGAAATTAAAATAGTTTGCGCACTACTGGGTTAGACCGCAAAAAATTTAAATATTTAGATACAAACTTATTTAACTTCTCCGGACATTATTGCTTTTATGATAATTCTTAGATTTAGGCAGATAAAATGAAATAAAAATTAAATTCTCCAGCAAAATGCTGTGGGGCGACTGCCCCCTCTCGCCTCGTCGCCACTGTTTCGCAAAGTGACACAAACGCATTAACGTTTTGTCACCACGGTCAGTGGCATAGCTAAAATAAGTGGCGCCCATAAAATAATACCTTTTTTACTCCAGTACCCAACAGTGGCTTTTTAGTTTAGTTATATTAACGTCCCGTTTCGAAGCAACATGAGGGCTATTTTAGGACGGATCTCGAAATTTTGAACCACGGTCAGATGACGAGGACGATACCTGAGATGGCATCCCCTCTCCAAACTTCCGCGCCACACCAACGGGAGGGTGTTTGGCCACTACGTATGATTTAGGGTGCAACAGGCCCCATACACGACGGATCTTCAGTGGAATCGGGTCTCGTACCTGGAACCCTCCGTCCCCAGAGCCGAGACCTTACTTCAAGGCCACCGCGGCCTGTCAACAGTAGCTTAACAAGCGTAAATGGTGCCAGGAGTAAGATATTGTTTTTACGCCTCCTCCATCAACTTTTTCATTAAAAATGGTATAAAAGCAGTAGGTTTTGACTTCATGCCGCCCCTTAAAACTGTCGCCCAGGGCATCTCTAAATCCCTTGTCTCCCGGGCGTTACGCCACTGTCTACACTACCTTGACAGTAATAGTGCAAAATTGGCAAAACATGGACTTAGTAGGTTTTTACTCCACGGCGCCCCTTAAAACTTCTGCACAGGACATCTCTAAATCCCTTGTCTCCCGATCGTTAAGCCACTGTCTACATTACCAGGACAGTAATAGTACACAATTTGCAAAACATGGACTTGAGTAGGTTTTTACTCCACGGCGCCCCTTAAAACTGCTGCCCAGGGCATCTCTACCTCCCTTGTCTCCCGATCGTTACGCCACTGTCCATATCACCATGACAGTAAGAGTGCAAAATTGGCAAAGCATGGACTTGGTTCACTTTAAATCTGAACCCTCCAAATAATTTATCCTTGCAAAAATGTTTAAACCAACGGTTTTGAAATGTTTCGTATTTGGGAATCAAATCCCATATCAGCTGTATCTGAATACGTCTGTAAAACGGTTTTGGGTCGAAATTCACAATTTTTTTAAGGTTATTAAGCCTATTTATTTAGCTTTCTAAATCTGGGTTTCTTTTATTTTTACGATGAATAGAAACGGAGGTATTTTATAAAACACGATAGCTAGAAACGAAATCGGAAATTGGCTGTTTTCCCTCGTTATACCAAATACAATCTGATAGCAATCTGAAGTATAAATTAATTTCCTTTTTATTTATTTCAATGAATTATATACTCTATCTGCAAGCCATGTCAATTTGAATTGGATTTTGAGTTTCGACAAGCTACTATGGACATTTTTGCCAAAATGCACATTTGTGGAGTTCCAAAATTGACGTTTTGGGATATCGATAGCTGAATTGTTGGTTAATGATTGATTTTATATTCTTAAAAAAGTATTTCATGAGCTGGGAATAGTTCCTGGCCAATATATACATCGAAATAATATCTTAACCTTGATAACCGAAGAATCGTCACTTCTAAGAGACAGTCTGGCAGGAACGAAAAACGTTAGAAAAAAATTACGGTCTCTCAGAATGAAAAAAATGTTAATTACAAATGTGGCAAATTTCAAAAGAAGTTAAATAAATATTTTTTTATTGAAAAGCAGATTACAACTTTAAATGCGTTTTTTTGAAAAAGTTATATTTTGTCAAAAGTTACTTACGCAAAACACGATATCTCAGAACAATATCTGTATATTTCCTTGAAGTTTTGTATAGATGTTGTATTAAGTGTAGTAAAAGCAATGAACTAGAGATATAGTTTTGAGATCAATAGTTTTTGATTTAGAGCTGCTTAATGTTGATTATACCTATGCATTTTGTGAAATTTTAAATAAGAGAATGCTCGACTTGCCATAACTTTCCTGTAAATGCAAGCATTTCTTAGATCCTAGTGCATTGCCTTCACCATAGCTGTAAATGTGCTGTGTAGAGAAATAATTTGAATATATTGATTGGAATTTCTGCTAGAGTGTTTTGCTTTCTGCTCCAATTGTCCTCATTCTTTACCTAAATTATCCCATTTTACTGAATCTCAAGTGACATAAAATTTCCTGCCTGATATTAATCATTGTTTTGAATCATATTGAGTCAGAAAATGAACTCAAATTGCACATTAAATCAATTTTTTAAAAATTCGTTCCCGCACGTAGTCAGGTACCTTAATCTCTTCGTCTACGTGTCTGACATGTGTAAGGAATTACAGAATTTTTGATATTTAAATTTGTAATTAAGTCGAAGAATCCGTGAGTTTAAAAAGACAAAAATATTTAGACACGTTTAAGTTCTCCAGGTGTCCTCAATATTCTTATATGGATTAAAATGACAAATGTCCAAAATAGGTTGTTTCATCTAATTAGGATGTTAAATAAATTTATAGGTCAAGGGTCAATCGAGCTTCTTTTCGAACACTCTTTGATAAATTTTGCCCTAATTTCAGTGGATTTTGAACTTTTGAATTATTAAAGCCAAATAATTTGTATGCTATTTGTTATCCGCTTATCTGTTTCTAAGTAATTTTATTTAACTTGATTTGTTTCATGTTTGTAAAGATGGAACTTTGTAATAGATTTTTTACTCACTTTCTGATGTAATAGAGTTTTGAAATTTTGTACATTTGTGTATTCTCGATGTCAATATTCTAATTAATATTTTTAGAGCTTAATAGTCTGTTAATCGGTTAATTTAATTAAATTTTGATTTCATATCAGTGGGTCCACCTGGTGGTGAATTTGAGAAAACATGATTTTACGACATCATGGTATTTATATTAATAAATCATAAATTAAAAGTAGAACACAGAGAGAGAGAGAGAGAGAGAGAGTTAATATAAAAGAATCTAAATTTTAGTACACCAATAAAAGAGTGAAATTAATAATTTTAAAAATTGTTTTTTTAAATTTATTAAGATTGAGATTTTATTTTCTATTAACCAACTTCATCTATTCAACTAACATCAACTATTTTTTTATTTGTTTTAAAATAATAATTTTTTCGCTCTCTCTAATGAAATTTCTCTCAAACTGAGAATTCTTGAAATAAACGAAATAGAAAATTTTCTATCGATTTAAAAACTCAAGAAATATTAAAACTGTTATTGAGAAAAACGTATTTACGCGTAAGTTTATTTTTAAGTTATAAAATCTTAAGAAAACTATATAAATTTTAGTCAATGTTTCGAATGTTTATTCTGTAACGCTGATGGAATAAAACCTTTTATTACTTACAAAATTACACATGCTATTACAATGAATGCTTTTCTTCAATTCAGATTAATGGCATTCTAGGCAATCAACAGATATCCAATAAATACCATTTATCCTATCCAGATGGTGTAATTGCTCGTGAACCACCCCTTTCGACAGAAAGGCTTCCCCTTACTCACCAAACGATAAACATTTAGTTCCTTTATGATGCCACCCCAACCAACATAAAAGTTTCGGCTTCTCTTTGAATAGAATAGAAAAGGGTCGAGAGACTGTTCTATGGCTTCAACGGTTACGGGACATCTAGGACTTCTCTGTGATTTAATTTGCTGCACCCCCACCTGTAGTTAAATATCGTCTGCTTAGCTCAACCCCTCTCTTCGTGAAGAGAAGACAAAACGTTCGTCTTTCGAATTAACGCTCATTAGGGATGATGAACTAGGAAGTGGAATGAAAAAGTTTTTGGAAAGGAGAGGGGTTGAGTCAGTTATGTCATGTAGCAAACGATCTCGAAAGTCGTCTGCGTCTTCTGGGAATTGCTGGAATTTTTGGAATTGTTCTCTTCTGGGGGTTGAAATGTCACAGGGGGGTTCATTAATTTGAAGGAAGAATTTCCTAAGTGCAGACGACATAGTTATTTTGAGAAAACGAAGTACTTATGTCGCACAGAAGACGATATAATGTTTTCTCATCCAGTTCATTTACATGAAGTATTTATGTTTACAAATGAACTTAATTTTTGCACAGTTTAGAATAGCTTTCTAAGAGAAGTACACTACAACCACAGTTAACCGAACTGAAGGAGGGAGGCCCTTTTCGATAATAATTTTTTAGGTTAAGCCATGAATATATATTACTATTATTTTTTTACTAGAAAATCACCCGTCAAGCTTTGACGGGTGAAAATTGCCTCTTCATTCGAGAGATTTCCCTTCAAATTTGACGTGTTTAAATAGATATATATGCAAGAGAAATGTTTAACATTGATTGAAAACAAATAAACATATGTTTTATAACAAGAAATATTTTTTTTATTTACATATTTCTTTATTCAAAAAACCTCTTGGTAAACAACATTCCGTGTGAAGTATTTTTCGTTGTTTAAAAATTTTCCTTGTACTTCAGATGTCTTTGTGTAAATTTTAACGTGACTGGGAATCCTAGACCTTGAAAGTTCAACATAGAGCTGTCCATGTGAAAAGACAGGCTCATCGAGGTAAATTAAAACACGATCAAAAGTTTGCTCCTGCGATTTGTTGTTAGTCATCATGTAAGCTGAAATTAACGGGAACTGGCGGCGATTGAGAACGAATAGTAGATTCATGTCACTGGTGGCTAATTTAATTCTTGGCAAGAAAACAACATCGCCACGATTGCATTCACATACAATTTGGCGTCCAAACTATATCACGCGCATGATATACTACTGACGTCATTTATTTTCTTCTTTTAAGAAACGGAAATTAACTTGAAATATAGGATTAATATAATTTAAAATTTCTCGGGAACTATTGATCATAGCGAGATAAATTTATATCAATCGATAGAAAATTTTATTTCACTATTTTAGAGCTATTAAATTTGAAATTAGAACGACAATTACTCTTTTAAATTTAAAATTACTGAAATTTAGGTTCTCTAACAATGAAATAATGCTGTTTAACGTCTCGCAGTGCTATGGCGCGAGTTTTACTAATTACCCCCCCCCGATGGGTCACTTATGTTCTTAATTAAAATTAACCCTCCGTCGGGCGCAATATTTGCACCGGCTTGTTCGGGGCAATGGGCCTGACAGGTACAGGTAAACAATATCGCAATTAATGTTATTAATACCCATTAATCTTAATTTTAGCATTCCAAAATTAATCACTGTTCTTCTTGGGTAGGCTTAAAAGAAAAAGAAGTGGGGATATCGTTGCAAAAAAGACTCGCCTTCCGATTATTTCCGTGCAGTACAGTACGTTTTCTTGGACTTGCGATTTCAAAGGCATTTCGGATAACCCGGGTTTCGGTTAACCGGGGTTTTACTGTATAATAATTTTTGAGCGTATTAAGAGCATTTCATTGATTTTTTATATTCAAACACTAATATTCGTTCGCGATTATTTATAAGAATGAAAATCTCTCAGATTTCGTATCAAAAATTTACGATTTGCGAACTGGATTAATGCGTTGATTAAAGATATCATTTAATTCTAAAGGTACATTAATAAAAGCTAAGAATTAATGGAAATTATTTCCATTAATTTTCGATGGAGAACTAGAATTTTTCGGTTCTAGTCGACCCGTTTCGAATATTGCACTCTTGGGTACGCAGAGAAAACATGTTTTTGTTTTTTAATTGCATGGAAAACATGAGTTATAAACAGGACCATTTAGCAAATTTGAAGGCCCTGGGCTTGAGTAATTTGGCGCCCACTAGAACCGTAACTAGAAATTTCAGCGCCTATGGCTCGATGAAAATATCTCCCTAATAAAATAATTGAGGAAAAAAAGTTCCCTGATTAACGTCTTACAATTTTGAAAATCGGCACCTTTCCAAAATAAGATTATTTTGTAAGCCAGTTTTCGCTCCCTCCTCAAGTTAGTATTCATGATTAATTTTCTATGTTACATTATATAAAAAAAGTATTTTTTCGGTTCTCTTCTATACATTTACTAAATACAAAAATGCAATAGTATACATAACATTTAAACTAATGTGATAAACATATATAAACACTTTGTCTTTACTTAACTTTTTAAAACTAGTTAATTTAATAGGCTCAAAAGTATGCATATTCATAAACCTAACCATATATATTTTTACTTTTAACACATTTAAAACATAATTAAATGATTTTTTTGGTCCAAAATTAAAATAAAATCAGTGTAGTAAATTTTCAGGTGCCCTTGGGTTAATGGCGCGCCTGGGTCAATTAACCCATTGTACAAGACGGCCCTAGTTATAAATAAATAAATTTTTCAAAGTATAAAAAAACTTAATTACAGTAAAGTACCGCTTATACGTTTCTCAGTTATACGTCGTTTGCGTTTATACGTCGTTTCATCACAATTTCGATTCATTCATATTCATTGTAGTGATAAATTGGTTCGTTCATACAACGCAAAGCTTCGGTTATACATCGTTTCCACCCGTTCTAAAAAGTGAAAATTTCCTGCGAACGGTGATAAAGATATCATAACTTCGAACCTATTCACAATTGATGAATTAATAGAAGAGAAATTGTCTGGTGCTAATTTGAGCGATGATGAAGTGATTCCACCTTCCTTTAAAGATGAAAAGGACTCCATTGAAAATCTTAGAACTTATTTTTTTTGTCAAAATAATAGTAAAAAAAATAAATAAAAGAATAAAAATAAAAACATTCAAAAAACTTAATTCGATTCATAATGTTGTACTTAATATTCACGGACAATCAGCACGTCAGACAACGATTCAAGATTACTTTAATTAAACGTCTACCTGCATGCACATAAATCGAACACGATGTGTGCAATTAGTACTCAAGATATGCAATAAATGTATGATTTTTCTCACTTTTACGATAAATGTTTAGTTTTAAAATTTAATTATTGACTCCCATACTATGTAGTATTACATTGTACTATCTTAAGAACTATAAAATCAATACTTTTAAATGAATTTGAATTGGTGGCATTGAACTTGTAATAATCAAAGTTGTTTAGTAAAGTTTCGATTATACGTCTTTTTAACTGCAAAAAATTACAGAACTTTCGCACATCAGGAAGTGAATAAAAATTCGACTACAAAATGCCATCTTTACGAATATGTAAATATGGAATTACACGTGGGCATCGACGTTTACAAGCCACAACAAAGTCAAGTCAGTCAAGTAGGCAACAATCGCCATCAAAGTAATTCGAAGAAACCAATGAAATCGAAGCTCTTTTTGTGTTCATTATATTTTTTATGCTTCATGCCATGGACTGTTCACACCAAACTAATAAAACGAGTAAGCTTCATCTTACAATTTCTACTTTTGTCATCTGTTTACACCTACATTAATAACACTTCTTTTCTTCAACTCGAATTGGCAACCAATTCCAGTCACAAAGAATGTAACTTTGGTGAACAGAAGCTCTTAGAAGCACCTCCTAGGAAGCTACATAAAATGAAATAACGATAATAATAATAAAACATCTACGAAATTCCCATGCCTAGCTCTATCCTTCGAGATGTTTTCCAGGTGTGTATCCAAGACCTCCCCCTAGTCCAAGGGGCACACCTGAAGAGGGTGACTCAGAAGTTTGAGATTTATCGTCTGATACCTAGGATGGGCGGGAGGGGGGAGAAGTGGAAGAATGGATTTTTTTTAAAATTCTTTTTAAAGAGGGTGGTGGAATTTCACAGGGAGGGGGGGGGGGTGTTGATTTCTGAACGTGGGATCTTTTCAGATAAAAGGTTGAACAGACATTATTTTTGTTAACCATACGGAATACTTATAGTCGAAAGTGACGACTGCTGGGGTGTTAATTCGGAATCTACATAATGGAATCAGAAATGATTTACCAACATTCTGGGGAGTTGAAGTCTCATGACAGAATCTGGACTTTAGAGGATAATGAATATGAGAAAAGGTGTCGCCGATTATCTTATAGACCAATAAAATTTTTTAATAATCAAAATAAAAGTGACAGCAGACATTATTTTTGTCAACCGTACGGAATACTTAAAGTCAGAAGTGATAAATACTGGAGAGTTAATTCAGGATCTCCATAATGGAATCAGAAGCGATTTACCAGCAATCTGGGGCGTTGAAGTCTCATGACAGAATCTGGGCATTAGAGGATAACGAATTTTAGATAAGATGTCGCCGAATAGGTAATAAAGGTTAAAAAGGCCGTAGGTTAATAAAATTTTTAATGCTAAATCTGAAATTCGACAAAATTCCACTGATAGCCATTAAGCTTTTAGCTGCTACCCGTTTGCACCAAATCAATGATTTCTAACTCTGACAGGCTAACTTTTGCATTTTCGTAACTAAGAAGGCTTAACTGTCTGTTAGTCGCAATCATTATACGGCCGAAATTTATCTCACTGATACAAAATCTATTCTATGATATGTTCATCCAGTTTTAATGTTTTTTTCTTTACAACTATAACAATTAATCCAAATAATAATATAATGAGAATTCTGTTAGAAAAATTCAAATCGAAATGTGTTAAAAGTAGAATAAAACAACATAAAATGGATTTACAGTAAACTGGCAACCGTACCCATTAGATATCGCTATAAACGGAAGGGTAATTTCAGTTGAAACTTAATGAAGCAGTAAATTATGAGCTAGAATCTGACACTTATATTAGCTATCAAATAGAACTAACTGGAAATAACAGTTTGTTGTTTGTTAAAATGCCGTGCCTTTTGTCGGTAAACATTAGTCGCTAGCCGATCCGTCGTCTATTGTAACTTTTTGTTTAATTTTAACTTAGAATTATATTTTGAATATGTACAGTAAACTCCTGCTACAACGATATCCGATACAGCGATAAATTCCTCTACAACAATAAAATTTTGTGGTCCCGTTGGATTTGAATAGAAGATAATGTTAATCTCCCCTCAATATAACGATATTCTGTACAGCAATAAACCCCTGTACAACAATTTTTTCTTTTTAAATCTCAGCGTCATTTTTTTTTCTCTGTAACAATATTTCATGTAGGATAAGCAAACTGATAATGACGAAAATTCCAAAAATGGTGATGTTTCAGATGGCTGAAGAATGTGACTTGAGACCTCAAAAGTCTTTAACTAAGCTTAAAGAAAAACAAGTGGAAAATATCTGGAATTAATGTGGGGGAATATTTAACAGCGGATGATGACCTTGTGGTTTTTGAAGAAGTTACTGAAGAAGATAATCCATTTCGTCTGTGATTTCAGACAGAAATCACAGACGAAATGGAAAATGATGATGAAGAGGATGATGGTGACTTAGTTGACTTAATAGTTAAAAAAATGAATAGGCAAACAAAAATATTGGATATTTTCGATAAATAAGTTTCTCAGGAATGTGAATATTTTATTGTATAGCTGAATTTTCAAATTTTTGTATGCTTTAACAAACATGACTCTGGTGATGCTTTTTTCCCCTTCAAAATGTATATTGTTGTGTTGTGTCCACATTAAAGCAATCAAAATTTACCTTTTTCATATCGTAATTATACCGCCCCTCGATATAACAATATTTTTATTTGGTCCCTAAAATATTGTTGTAAAGAGGTATTACTGTATTAAGCTTGTACTCTTTGGAATTATTAATGGTCGAAATTTGCATGGGTCATGTTACAAAATGAATATCAATGTTAACAGACAAGAATAGATGCGAACTGCTCTATGCGGCTGAATTTTACTGCATAATTGCCCCTGTAGTATTTGCACCTTTACAACATCAGTTTCACTACAGAGAAACCATTCACCAAGACGAGCAATGTAATCAGTATAAAAATGTTCAGTTCTATGATTTTAAGGGGAAAAAAAAAAAAATGAAAAACTTGTTCCAGATTTACCATCCAAACCGGCAGAACTTAGTAATTATTATTCAATGTGCAAAAGTACTAGTTTAACCCCTTAACAGCTTCATTTTCTTTGCTATCTAATAAGATGATCCCTTCTGTTTTGGAAAGGGGCTGTCGTTTTCATTCGTCTAAGAAGCCACAGAATACTTGAGATGCTTATGGATTTTTTGATAAGACTAAAATAGTGATAATTCGAAGCACGTACGACGTACGGCACGATATTTGAGTGTTTAAAGGGGGAGGAGGAAAGATATGAGCAGTTACGTTTTTCGCAACGGGCACATGGATTGATGCCATTTCCATTTAATTTATACAAGTTCTTGCTTAAAGAGAGAAGGGGGGGGGGGCACGGAGTTGAGAATTCAACTAATTCTTGTTTTCTGTGTAAGTAATTAGCGGTTATGGGGTTCAGAAGTGTGTCAAAACATATTTGTTTCGACTAGTCTGTCTGCGCTTCTCTTTATATGTATCTGTTCATGCTTATTTTGGAGAATTTTTAACAAAATTCGCCATAAACACTTAAAAAAAACAGTTTACGTTAATACGTAACCATTTTATACTAAATCAAATATATTAATGCTGCCTTAGATTGACCTAAATCATTAAAACGTGATGCAGATATACAGAAATCACCACAATTTTTATTGCTTCCAATCCATTTGCCAATTACCGTGGAAATTGGTTTATTACACGGTGACAGGATTGCAATAAAAATTTTGATTATTCTGAAAATTCAAATTCAGAAAAACTGGGTATAAAAATGTCTACAGCAAGAGAAAATGACAATCTTTAAACTAAAAATGGCAATAATTTTTTTTTTTAACATTTAACATTCTTAATGAATAACGCGTAATTAATAAATACACTCCGTATTTTTTACAAATTGAGTGATAATAATTATAATTAAAAAATAGTAATTTCAATAAATTAGTAATTAATTTTAATAAACAAACAGTATACGGCGCTTTGAACACAACAATTGTACAATAAATATTCTAAGTAAGCAGTGAAATTCACATTTACTTTGTTCATAAAAAGTGAGAAATTATTGTTTACTTTTGAGAGTGAATGCATTGTAGAACAGTAAGGTTTTCGAGTGAATTAAGAACCTTGAAATTATTCATAAGCGATTGCTGAGGATAAAGGTACGAGCGTACTTATCCTCTTTCTGCGCATAGTTCTTACACATACTTTTCTACAAAAAGTTGGACGGTTATAGCTGTGATGTATTTCAGCACAGCATGGATAATCGTGGAGCCTTCTTTATCAAAAATGATATTTTATCGGACGTCTTCCACAGCACAAACATGTAAAACAAACACAAACGTTACAACACTGACTTACTGACTGACATCGGATTCCATGTTCAATCCTCTTATTATTCTCCGTTGCTAGGCAACGTTAGCAAAAGACAAATATATCGTTGCCACACTATTTTTTTATAACATTTAGAAAAGAATTAATGCCAAACGATTTTTTAAAATTAATTTCATTTTCAGCTAAACGATATTTTTTAATTAATTTCTTTTATGACCAAACGATTTTTTTCTCTAATTAATTTCTTTTCTTTAAATATTTGAATAATTCTACAAATATATATTTTTTATTCGTTACGAAAATTACATAGCCGTTATATGCGGCAATGGGTTAACTAGCGAAGACAATTTAGAAAAAAAAATATTTTTTACAAATTTTAATTTTGATTTCGAATTAGCCAAAATAAATTTGAATTATAATCGAAATTTCTATATTATGTTAATACGAAATTCAAGGTACCAGGGAAAATTCGAATTACCGAGGAATTCGAATTAAAAAACGTTCGAATGCGCCGAGATCCACTTTACTTGCAAATAATGACTTATCTATGCCAGAAATACTTTTGACCTTTTAAATTCTTCAATAATTGAAACACTTTTTTTATTTATAATTTTTTTAGTTTCCTGTGTCAGTGATGCTGATTACTAACCTGAATCAAAAATAAGTACATGAAATAAAATAGCATAATTATCTTGATCTGTGAATGAATATTTTTTTTCGAAAGAAAAAAAAGCAATAATTCAGTTTTTTGAACAACGCTTTTCACTTTTTTGAAAAGCAACCAATTCACCTTTCAATAAAAAAAAGAAACAAAGTATATTTTCTGTGGTTTCAAAACATAGTAAAATTTTATTGCTTTAATACTTTCGAAAATTAGTTTCCTAAGATTGCGAAAAATTGGATATCTCTCATAATCCCAAGAGAAAGATCAACTAATACATTTTTCTATTACAATAATCGAAAAATGTGTATATACAAACACAAATTTAATTTCTTTTGAAATCGTGAAAATCTGTATATTTGCTTAACTAGAAATATTTACCTATGTGACCAATTATAATCAATAACGACTAACCGATATTTCTACAGCAAACATAACTCCGAACTGCATTTAACAAATACATTTAATAAAAAACAATAAATACAATAAAAGACTAATATTTATTTTTCCTAGATTTGCCCTACCTTAGGGATGAAACCTTATAATTGAAACAAAAGATATCATACTCAATCACTTTGCTGGCCAAAAAATGCGCAAAATAATTAAAATCAAAAAAATATTTTCGCATTTCCACTAATTTTTTTTCTGGCGACGAGAAACACACAAAAATAATACTGATTTCCCCCCTTTTTCGTCCTTTTTGTCCCATAAGCCCACGCGGTATCGCTGTTTCATTTTTTCAGCAACGACGCATACAGATTCTAGCGAAAAGAAGAATGTTGGGAGGGGGCATCTTCTGCTGATGACAGGCCTCCTTTGTCGCTGGGGCTCCCTGTGGAGCCCCAGGGGACCTTTGCAGGGGCGGAACGGCATTCCTTTTGTGAAATAGCGAGTAACACCGAAGATGAGAATCGGTTTCCAAGCCAGAAAAGCTTTTTTTGAGTTGTTGTTTTTAGTTTTACCTCCTTTTTTTTTCTCTGCGCACACTACAAAGGGAGATTTTTCTTGTTGAGTTTTATTTTTAGTTATTGTTATTTACTCATTTTTGTAATTACGCATGTGACGTTTGGAGAGACTGAAAAAAAAAATTAATACTTTTGGACACTGAAAAAAAAATTTATTTTTTGAGTCCCCAGGGTTAAGTTGGTGAGGAATAGGTATATGACTAAACTGGTTTGGATTGAGCCCCCCCCCCCGATTTTTTTCTTTATCTCCCGCCCCCCTTCTGACTGGAAGGATGTGTCAGATGTCCTCCGATGAACTGTTTGGAACTGACAACCGATTAGGCTGTGGTTCGTAATTGCTGCATGCGGGCCTACAAAGCTGCTTTTTTTTCCATAGAAGTGAATTCAACATTGAAAGGGCAGGTCGATCACAAAATGCTTCGTATGAGAACATTTTGCTTTTCCCTTTGAAATCAGATACAATCATGATGTTTGATGACAGGTTAGCCGACCAAAAGCTGCCATCACTATGAAAGTAGCCGAAAACTTATCGTCAGTTTAAAAGATTGCGTGACTTTTGTTTCACAGTTGTAGTTGGTGGCAACTCTAGCTAATTATAAGTAGAGATCTACGCGAGGCCCTGGCAGTGGCGTAGCGACAATAAGTGGCTCCCGGGTCATAATATGATTTCTCCGCCCCCTCCCACGTCATCCTCAGTGTCTCAGCTTGTGTAAACGACGCCCAGGCATGGAAGATTTTGACCTTTCATCGTATTTAACTTTAAAAAGTGGCTTAACTTTAAAATGTTTTGTTACCAGGGCCAGCAGCGTAGCGAACGAAAGTGGCGCCCGGAAAACATGTTTTTTTCCGATCCCAATCGTCAACAGTGGCTTAGCAAGCATGAATAGAGCCAGGGGTATGGTCTTATCTTCACGCCCCTTCGTCGTATTTTGATTTAAAAATGGCATAAACGCAGTAATATTTTGACTCCATGGTGCCCCGGTCATCTATACCCCATTGTCCCCTGTCACCACGTCACTGTCAGTGGCATGGTGAAAGGTATGTAAGGGGGTATATTGCTACAAAAGTCTTTCTGTGGCTGTATAGCGTAAACAGTCCAACACGCAGGATAATGGAGAATGAAGGTTTATTCACAAATTTGCAGGAAAACAAGTAGCACAGGTACAGGAAACAATAGTTCTTGCACAGATTACCAATGTAAACAGAAAAAATTCACAAGTAATAACAGTTCAGCACTTTGATATTTAGCAACACAAATAGTCAGCAAATGACTAATAACGACAATAACAGCACTTTCAATAGCGCTCAGCTCACCAGCTTCCAAGCTCGCACTGCGGACGAACCTCTAAAGTCGTTCCAATGGATTAATACTACTCAATACCGCTCGGCGTCTAACAGCTTACTAGCTCGCACAGCGGATAGAACTCCAAAGACGTTCGCGCTCCAAGACGATCCCAGTCGATCAACATTCCTCCCTCAACCAAGCTCTCTCCTTATATAATTTCCCCCGGCAGGCCGTGACGTCACATGGAATCATCTTGTACATTCAAGCGTATCTCCTCTCCTAATAGAGATATCGAGAAGATTCCAGCACCTTTGAGATCCCATATTTCATCGCCAGTGTCGCCAAGTTTGTCGCCTAGGTCAGGGGACCAAACGTGGCTTCTGCCAGTCATCGCATACTTATCCCTGTAAAACTCGCTTGCCAACCATAAAACCCACATTGCTGGGAAGCGACTTTCCATGTTTGTAACAATATAGAGTCACCAGGCGCCGCTAAGACAATATATTCGTTTAGTTTAAAATTTTTTTTACGCCAGAATTTGAAGGACTAGACAAAGGGGCGAAAATAAATACCATACCCCCGGCGCCATTTAATCTATCTACGACACTGGTCAGCCAGGGTCATCTTATCAAATGAGTTATTGGACTGTAACCCAGGGGCGTCATAGATCCAAAGGTGTCGAAATATTTACTATACTGGTTTTATTTTACTTATGAACCAAAAAATATATTACTAATATATTTTTTGGTCAGATATTTGTTATATTTTCAGGCCCAGATCTGTCTATCACTGATCCAGTAACGCTCTGACGTCACCAACAAGAAAATTCGCGATATAGCACTGCGAGATGTTAAACATCATTATTTCATTGTTAGAGAACCTAAATTTCACTAATTTTAAATTTAAAAGAGTAATTGTCGTTCTAATTGAATAGCTCTAAAATAGTGAAATAAAATTTGCTATCGATTGATATAAAATTTATCTCGCTATGATCAATAGTTCCCGAGAAATTTTAAATTATATTCATCATATATTTCAAATTAATTCCCATTTTTTAATAGAAAGTAGTAACTCACGTCAGTGGTATATCATGCGCGTGATATAGTTTGGACGCCACGATGCATCTGAATATTTATTGCAATCGTGATGATATAATTTGATAATATTTCTCGGCAACGTTTGATAAGCTGAGAAGTGCTTTGTATTAATTAGACATCTGAAGTATAAGGAAAATTGTTAAACAAAGAAAAATACTTCACACTGAATGTTGTTTACCAAGGGGGTTTTTGAATAGAGAAATATGCAAATTAAAAAAAATATTTCCTGTCATAAAACATGTTTATTTTATTTGTTTTCAATCAATGTTAAACATTTCTCTCGCATATATATCTATTTAAACACGTCAAATTTGACGGGAAATCTCTCGAATGAAGAGGCAATTTGCGCCCCTCATGGTATGACGCGTGATTTTCTAGTTTAATAATAATTATCTACACTATTAAAATTCGAAGGTAAACACACGTATGTAAGCATGTGAGGCTATGTTCTCACGAACCGCTGAACGCAGAACCGTGCTGAAAGTACCAAAAGATGGGAAATAATAAAAGGAATGCATTTTGGCCATTTAATTTCCGAAATTGCAATTATTTAAAAAGATATAAATTAAAAAGCCAAAATGAATGATTGGCCTTCCCCTGTAATGGTATATATCGTGCAGAGGACTGCGAAGGACGGCCGGTTGTGGCGGAAATCTTTCTCGGTCGTTTTTAAAACAGCCATCCTTCCCTCCGTACTAATGTCAGACAAAAAATAATAATTCCGGAATCGGATAGACCATTCTTTTCACCAGGACACGGTATATATATATGTATATTTGCAAAATAACGATTTTTTGTATTTTTTTGCGTCTTTTTAAAAATGAGTGGATTTTGACGCGTTTTCGCGGACGGAATGTTTGAACCGTTCTGTATCTCCTTCTCACCATCGTGTTCGCTCGAATTTACGTCTTGGGAAAGAGTGCGCTTTGCTCTCTTCGACCGAGTAATTTAAAAAATCGGATTCTGAAAAGTTATTTTTTTACGATTTTTCGAAAATTGCCCGAAATTCGAATTAAACATTTAATAACTTCGCGATTTCTCGAAATAATCGCACAAACTTTTTTTTTCATGTGTCTGGCTATATTATGCATGTTTGGACCGAAGATTGAAAAATTTCCTCAAAATTACGGATTTTAATTTTTTCGCGTTTTTTGTCTAATAATCTTTAATTGAGGCTTTATTTATAGGATTTCGTTCTTAAATTTTTTTGTTTAAAAGTTACCGTAGTTTGTTATTGGTGTATAAAATCTGGAAGCTCTTACTTTAAAATTTCACCCTTAAAAAATTTTAAACTTCATTCATCCGCAAAGTATTTATTTAGTTCAGCGGCCGTTACGTGACTCTCTCCGCCAAGAAAGACGCAATTCCCAGCAACTCCGAGATCGCTCTTTTCGACGTGAAATTACGTCATAAATTGCCATTTGACCTCACTTCTCTCCGGCAAAGAATGACGCATTATTTGAGATAGGCCGTGCAACGCCGGGCTATGCAATTAGCATATAACTGTTTATATTCTGTTTGTAAGGAACTTAAGGTTTCTGTTTGTCAGTTAGACAGTAGGATTATGTTCGAAACCATTTACCTGGGCGTATTAATACATTGCGTAGCCTTTCCCATAGAGTCAACTTAAGTTGTCATTGACTATAAGTCGATGTAAGTTTCAAAATAGCCTTCGTGCAGCTTCAAATGGGACTTTAATCTAATTAAACCAAACCGATAATCCATACGTAATCTAAAAACTTATGATGAAAAATCCCTGACGCTGTTAATATGTTCTTGCTTCTAAAATTCATGTATTCGTCCCCACATGCAGTCGAGGTCCATAGTTTATAAAGCATCAAAGTAAAAGCCGATTTTAAAAGTATAAAAGTAAAAACCAAGCATTATGAAATTTCTATCCCCTGTTATTTACATATGTTCATTGCACTCGTAAAGGAGTTAATCTAAGATTGAAGTTGACATTTTAAATTCAGACCTATCTTAAACAGAGGGTGAATTTTCAAAACTACTTTTCAAAACCCAGGCGCATTCAGAATTCTGATGTCTAAAATTCACGTAGAAAGGAAATCTTACAACAGACATTTTGAACAACGACGTTAAAAAATTGTCCGAAATTAAAAAATAAATAAAAAAATTAAACAACAGATGTTATGGAAAGCACACAGTATACCTTAATTTAAATCCTTATCATGAAACGACACCTGTACCATTCACTTTTGTCCACAAATCACTAAAAATGGCCGTCTCCCTTCCATAATAAGGCCACTGCACAGAAGCTGAATCTGTTTACTTTTGATTAATAACCAAGACCAGGTTAATCTCTCTTATTTTGTTCGCCGTGACCCCTGGCTACTTCATACAGAGGGAAGGTGTGATCGCCCCTGCCCATAAAAAGGAGGCATAGATTATCTGGCTGAGGGCAATAGTCGTAGTCAAATAAGAACTGGATTTAATCGTGGTTCTGTTGAACATGGGGGTGAGGTACTCCAGTCTACCACCCCTCAATTTTTGCATAACTTCCTCCCCCTTCCCTCCCATTCCTTTTGATGGAATATCTCGATGAATAGGGCCACGGAGGGAAACCTTACAAAGGAGGATTGAAGAAGGACTATTAATGTTGGTCCGAGGTCAGACCATGGAAAAAAAATTAGGGGAGGGATGGATGATCTCGCAGACTGTTCCTTGGCTTCCTGCTCCCCCATTCCAAAGGGTGGTTGAGGAGAGGGGGTTTGCCGTTGCGGGTGAGTTGAGGAACACAAGAGATGTTGCTGCTTCCGATGTACGGGAAAAAAGTGGGTGGGGAGCTGGAAATAAGGAATGGTGTCTTGGGAATGCCACGTCCTCCTCTTCTGGAGCGTCGGGTTGCCCAGTGGTTGTCACTTCTTGTTGATGTTTCTTTCAAGAAGCCCCCTTTGTCCTTCGGTTGCCAGAGATTTATTTGTGTGGGCTCGAAGGGTCGAGGGTGCGATTGCCGATGATATATTAGCCAAATTGTTGTTGGGGCGGAAGGATAATAATTATCCCACGCACTAATGCAAACACTTTTTTCAAGTTTTTCCCCAACAACGTTACTACTGCTGAAAATAAACTCGAGCAGATTACATTGAATATATAGGCGGTCGTAGTATTTGCTTTGTTCAAGTCGAAATCTCTTTTACCCTTCTTCTTAAACCAACTTTATTTTTGCTTCATAGCATAACAACAGAAATGGCTCTGAGGTATGGATTTCTAAAAACACAGGGCAAGTACAAAGTAAAAGCCGGGTTTTGAAATAATATTACATTAAAAATTTAATTGTATTCTTCAGTGCTGACCTGGGGAAGAAGCAGATTTTAAATTTTTATTTCTATGCTTTCATTTTCCCACATGAGTTGCTAAGTGCAAAGCAAAAGCATTCTCGGGTTAAACAGAGACAGGTAAGAAGAGGCTTACTATATCAAGAGACGTTGGATTCTTCGATGGGGTGCTGACAACTTAGTTCTGTTTAGGTGAGTCTGGAAGTTTCCAGATCGTACGGTTTGCGATTTCTCCCTTTGGGATCACATTGAAGTGCTGTGTATGTGCCACCATTAGTATCTACATTAGGACCTAGATTATCGTAGCTCAGGGGTTCCCAACCTTTCTTCTCTCGCGTACCCCTTAATTATTCTTTTTGTTTTAGCGTACCCCCTACTATCATATCCAACTCCCCTCCCCCAACAATCCGTCTATGCAAAGAAATTTTTATCAATAATGATAAGGTTAGTTTAAGAGTCAAATGATTCGAATTAATACATTTGCAGAACTTATTTTTGATTTTACATTTTATTCCATTTTTCCAATAGTATTAGTTCAATGTCAAAGCAAATGAAACCAGTATTGTAATTATTACGTCTTACCTACAAGGATAGATAAAAATTACACTTCGTAATAATCAGCTATTCAGATGGTATAGTTATTAAATGACAAGTATTTACTTGGAGTAGCAAAATTCTCTTACTTTTTTAATCCCATATGTTTTCTTGTTTCCACCAGGAACAATTTTGATTTCGCAATGGTCCTTCGCGTATCACAAGTTGGAACCTTTGTCCTAGCTGAATGGACCATAACCATATCGGATGATCGCAAATTTAGATAATAGAGACTAAATTTTAAATCCTGATTACTTTTCTTTCAACTAGGTTTTCCAAAATTATTTGAAATTATATAAAGAGAGAGAGAGAGAAATGCCACGTATTCACATTTTAACAAATTCTGTTATTTGTTATCAAACTTCTGACATGCATTTTTGAAACTTTAATTAGTTTTGATTAGAAGACTCGAAAATGTCACTGATTTTCTCTGTTTCCTTGGCATTTTTCCATGATTCTTTATGAGTGCTTTCAAAAGAATATTTCTCCCCATTTAACCACCAGGGGTGGCGCCTGAGGGGGGACAGGGGAAAAATTTTGTATACCGTCGTGGGAAATTTTTGTACGGGGTATTCAACTGTAGTTGATTAATAACAATTTGGCGAAAATTTGACGACCAATTTCATTACACTCGTCTCCCCATGCAGCAGGTCGTGCTCCCCTGTTGTGGAGACCGTGCCATCCTGTCGCTCGTCGGGCAAACTCTAGCGCCATTCCTGTTTACCACGCGAAACTTCCTGGCAATGCCAATATTTCATGAAAATGCATGAAATTTGCTCACATCACTATCGAAGTGCTAAATAATGGAACCATGTTTATTTATTTATGTTTTTTCCCCTAAATAACTTCTTGAGTTATGAAAGATCATCTCTCGATAATGCGCTTTTACAAGCCTTCGCATCGTGAAAATCGGCTACAACGTCAATTTTGGCACCTAATCAGGAAATACTTCGTTGACTTTGTTAAAAAATGAAAAACAGTTCGATTTTCTGGCATTGGCTAACAGACATCGGTTGAATGAGGCGCGGATAATCGAGGCTCTTCTGTACATTGAATGAGCTCCAGAACCGTATTACTGTTATGGTCAATGTGGTAAATCCAGTTATTAGATTAACCGGATTTTTTATGCGGTTATTATGTATAATGACCGGTTATTACGCGTAAGTACCGCGGTGTTATTATGCATAAGTATCGATTACCCACATTGACCTTAACATTACCAACACCTTTACGAATATAGACAATAGCACTCTAACGTGTCTGGTAAGAATTGAGTTATCCTATAGCTGTGTGTAGCGTAACGAAAGGAAGACATACTCTGTACCGAGTTTCATGACCTTAAAATGAATTTCGAAATCAGTTGCATGTATTTCTCTAAAAAATAATCTTTTCTGACTTTTTTCCTAGTCTGGCGATTGCTGGAGAAACGTTTTGCAGCAAAACTTGAATCATACAGTAATTTAGTAATAAATTACTGTATATGTATATTCAAAATTTTGGTGCATTTGGTAAAAACCAGGAAGGGCCATTGCATAAAAATAATCGCTTTAATTTCTATCTATAGTAATAAAATTATCCAAAATACCCCAAAATATCCATATTTGGGCAAGAAGGGTTAAGGCAATAAAAGTGCTATAATTGCCATTAAGTGTTATTATTTTTAAAAAACAGAAAACAGGTGGAAAGTCAAATATTCTAAATCCTATTAACATTGCCTCAAAGTATTAGCATAATAATATTACTAATATAATAGTCCAGATCTGTTTCTCGGTAACGTTCTGACGTCACTAACAATAAAACTCGCGCCATAACACTGCGAGACGTTAAACAGCATTATTTCATTGTTAGAGAGCCTAGATTTCAGTAATTTTAAATTTAAAAGAGTGATTGTCGCTCTGATTTCAAATTTAATAGCTCTAAAATAGTGAAATAAAATTTGCTATCGAATGATATAAAATTTATCTCGCCATGATCAATTGTTCCCGAGAAATTTTAAATGATATTAATCATATATTTCAAATTAATTTCCATTTTTTAATAGAAATTAGTAAATTACGTCAATGGTATATCATGCGCGTGATATAGTTTAGACGCCGCGATGCGTCTGATTATTTATTGCAATCGTGATGATATAATTTGATAATATTTTTTGGCAACGTTTGACAAGTAGATAAGTGCTTTTTTTATTAGAATTTCGAAAAAGAATTCCTTTGAAATTTTAACTTTTGACTTACGTTTGACAAGATGAAAATTTTATGGTTATTGAATTATAATAAAATTGTTAAACAACGAAAAATACTTCACTCGGAATGTTGTTTACCAAGAGGTTTTTTGAATAAAGAAATATGCAAATAAAAAAATATTTCCTGTCATAAAACATATGTTTATTTTATTTGTTTTCAATCAATGTTAAACATTTCTCCCTCATATATATCCATTCAAACGCGTCAAATTTTACGCGAAACCTCTCGAATGAAGAGGAAATTTGCACCCGTCATACCATGACGGGTGATTTTCTACTACTAAAATAATTATGAAATCTCAGTTAAAAATAAATTTATTTAAAATAATGTCGGAATTTTTAAAGTATTAAAGTATTCTAAATTCTATTAATATTGTCTGAAATTATTGATATAATAATATACTAAAGCATTATGAAATTTCATTTAATTGTAGACGTGCCATATCTTCTACTGCTTGAGTAAGCAGTTAATTGCGTTCTGAATCCAAGATTCAACAATACGTCGTGTTTGTCCGTGCGTCGTTTTGGAGCAATATCTTGAACGATGTACTAAAAGGGTTCTACTGTGAGTACATTTGGAATCATGCGGGAACTTTTCATAGAAAATGAAGTCGCATAAACATTTTTAATCGAAAAATGTTTAAGAAAGGCAAAAATTAAAAACCTATCCTGAAGCATATACCACTCACATGTGAGAATGGACACCATGCTTGCATCTAAAGTCCACTACCAATTTGACGAGAAGATACAAGTTGCATCATGTATTATCATTCGCCTATTAATCCGATCAAAATCCCTCTGGAATATGCATGCCGTATCTCCAATCCATTTACCATTCAGCTGTCACTCTCCCATCAAGATTCATCTAGATAAACAAGCAGAAAAAGTCGCCAAAACAACCGCCAGAGGTGTTAAATTACGGATTCCGCAACACGAAAGTGCCTCAACCTTAACATACGTAATCGTGCCATCAGGTGAGGTATCAGGATCGAGATCTGAATGTCTTTTTTCCCCCTCTATCTTACCCAAGAATCAAGAAAGCAGGCAAAGTGACAGGCTTTCTGGTCCAGATAGAAATCTCTCTGCCGTGTCCTCAGGTGTTAGGTGTTCCTTAAAGAGGATTTCAGGCCAGGTTGCGACTGATGAAATGATATCCTAATTGCTGTTTTTGACTACTGATTGAAGAAGGAGATGTTTCCGATGGGAAAGAGGAAAAAACTCGTGTTTATTTTCGGAAAGCGAATAGAGGTGATATGGAAGCTAAAGCATTACGGGATATTTTTTTAAAATTTAACTAGAAGGCAATATGGAAGCGAGCGATTTTTATTAATCCTTTATCAGTGAAGTATTCTTTATCTTTTATTTATCAGAGGTTCCCAACCTTTCTTCCCTCGTGTACCCCTTGCTTACTCTTTTTTATTTTCGCATACCCCTACCATCATATCCACTCCAACCCTAAGTCTATGCAAATAAGTTTTTATCAATAATGTTAAGGGCTTAGGCTTAGATTAAGAGTCAAATGACTCGAATTAACAACATTTGCAGGACTTACTTTTGGTTTTACAATTTTATTCCATTTCCACAGCAATATTAGTTCAACGCCAAAACGAATGAAAGCCGGATTGTAACAATTTCGCATAAACTTATAAGGACAGCTAAAAATTGCACTTCGAAATAATTAACTATTCAAGTGCTATAGTTATTAAATAGCAAGCATTCACTTAGGGAAATAAAATTCTGTAACTTTTTTAATCCCTTATGTTTTCTTGTTTCTGCCTTTACCAACTTTGATTTCGCGTACCCCCTAAGTAGTCCTTCGCGTACCCCAGGGGTACGCGTACCACAGGTTTGGGAACCTCTGATTTAGGTGATCCCCTTTTGTTTCTGGAATGTGTTGTATCGATTCAACCAAGAGCCCATAGAACACTTGAGATGTTAGTTGATTACTGCTCATTTATCGAATGATAATGTCTATGAATGACTTAATTTTAGAATTATAAGTATAAAAATGTTATAATTCGGAGCACGAACTGAGTTTGATATACACTGGAAAGGGCTTAAAGTGTCCTGAAATATCGATGTATTGATTAGGGATTATTTACAGGGGTTTGCTGCCCTTTAGTATTTCGGGGTCAACTTTTGATATCAATATTTATTGCGCACTTTTAATAGATTTCAAAATTTAAAACATTTAAAGTCGAAATATCTTTCACGTCACCGATATATGTTTTATTATTTTTAAGAGCGGCATTTTATTTTTGTGTTAGTAAAATATACATTTTTGGTCTCAGTAATCTGCTTTCACTAATTTTTTGTCTTTTTTATGTTTTTAATTACCCATTTTATGTTTTTGAGTATTGTATAGCAACGAATTCGGAAACCCTCCGCGCTTTTGCGCATGAGCCGGGCGGAGTTATTTTCATCAAAATAGGGGGGAAATGAAGAATGGAAGGGTGATGTTTACATTTTACTGAGCCTGATCTAACAAAGAACTCCGGAAATGCTCTCATATGACTCATTGCCTGACACCCTTTTAAGGTGTAAAATCAAAATCGTCCAAAAGTTGTAGTCTTCGAATCCGTTGCTGAACAGTAGCCTAAATTTTACTTCCGGAAATATTTCGTGAACATTTTTTTTCAACTCCTGTAGAGAGGATATACAAAACTGAAAGCAGGAACATGCATTCAAACTATTAAAATATTTTTACTGATATAAATCAAGCTTTCATTGTTTTTATTTTGAAGAATAGGCATGATACTTTTATATCAACAAGGGTTGGAGGATCGTTGAAAACCAGTTCATTATATTGAAAAAAATCATTAAGGTTTTATAAAGCACTCATCTTCTCTATGAAAATAAATCAAACAATTTTTTACGTTAAAATAACAATAACAAAAAAGCGATTGTACCCATTAGCACTTTTATCTTTATCAGTAAAACATGAACACAATTAGAACTTTAAAAGTTTAAAGTTGGTGTTTAAATTTCTAAGACTTTGTGGTTGGATTGGATTAGTTTAATAGCGCAAGAGTCAGATCAATACATATTGCGCCAAACGTATGGAAGTTGAAGGACCTCAATTGAAAGTTAAGATTTCTGGTAATTATCCAAGGTATCATGTAAGAGCATGTTTACAAAAAGAGCTCTAAGAAGCAAGCATAAAGTAAAACGGAAGATAAAAATGAAACAGGTCAATAAGAGTAGGGACATAACGTATTATCGAAAGATAAAATCAAGTTCGAGAGTTTGACCAATCTGCTGTGTTGTAAAAATTGCGATAAAACCTTCAGATAAAATAATCAAAACCTTGCGTAGGGAATCAAGTGAAGAAAAAATTTATAAAATAAATATCATTATTTGATTATTTGTAACAAAAAAGGTGAAATACAACAACTTATGTTGAAAATTAAAAAGAGAAGCAATAAAGTTTAATATTTTTGTACTTCGTTAGAATGATGTTCTTTAGCTTTGTGTTTGTGCTTTTGTAGAAGGAGGGGGAGTACAGACTGACTGTATAGGGATCTCGGCTTTGGTAACGAAGGGATGCTGACCTGAGATTGAAAACCAGCAGAGATTCTGTACATAATCAGGGCTGATGCACATTAAGTGTGTTAGGTTCAAACGTCTCCCGTAGGGTGGTGTGGAAGTTGGAAACGGAAATGCCGGCTCAGGTGTCGTCCTCGTCATTTGACCAAGACTCAAAATGACGAAGGTCTTCTCGAAAAAGCCCTCGTGTAGCCTTAAAATGTAATGCTTATCTAGCTAAACTAAATCGTGTAAATTCTGCAAGTACATAAAGCCGTTTTAATTAAACTTATTAGAGATTAGAATTTTATTATTTTATTAGTAAAAATACGTTTTATTTTATTTTCTGTGGAATAAATAAAACAAAATCTCTTCTTCAATCTATAAATACCAATTTAAAACAAATTTTATTAAAAAAAATCTCGAACGCTTTTTTTTTGCTCATTTCTGCTCGGCTAATCAACAGCTGAACTCCAACAAGAAGAAACAAACCGTAACCATTCGTTCGAACAGCGCAAGACACGCCTCAGCCCACAACCTTGGAACAAAATTCCACACAACTCCAACTTTTCCATCCGAACGTTAACTTCCTTCGGAAGGAAAAGTTTAATTATCGTCCACGAGGAGCCCCTCCACAACAGAATAGCCTGGTAATATCCATATAAATAAAACCACTTCCACCCGAAACCTGGCAACAGCCCGCTCTGTTTATATTCTTTGTCCCGAAAACCGCGGATAAAATTCCTTCGCGACAACAAACAAAAGTTTTTCACTCCTTTCCCCTCGGAAGGAAGAGCAAAATTTAATATGATTAAGCGGAGGAATATAGTTCCAGCTGTGACACGCCATTGTCCGATTCGTCGCTAAAGTGTTATCTTATACTTGAAGATGTATATGTATATGTGTCTGCTGCGATTCCACCTCCACCTATATAGATGTATGTGGCGCACTTCTATCTCTATATGAACTCGGCGCGCGTACTCCTTTGTGATTAGTGGCTAAGTCGGCCTCTCTAAATGCAGGGCCAGATGTTACATCCCCTATTCAGACGCAAAGTCTTGGGCGTGTGTCGCGATAGATACTCTGTACTGAAGTTATCCAATATGACCGCATTTGGCGCTGCCATAGAGGCCTAGTGAAGCGTTATTACTGTTCGCCCAAATAACGCTCCAGCTCTGGTGAAGAGGCTGCAATCCTGCTCTCTGGGGTTGCCGGGTCGGTGCGAAATTTGATACATGGGCCCTTTTGGTCGCCAAGAATGCCAGTTTTCATCTGCGTAATGATGGATTTGTTTCAATATGTCAGCTCTGTTTCGACCTCAGGTTATACTCGAATGCAATTTTTTCTTCTGGTCTGGGTAGAAGCTTGCTTTCAAAAAGCATATCTTCATAAAGCTATCGATAGCTTCGTCATGAAGTCATTATAACAAACAGGCCATTGTTATAATAACTTTATGGCCATCCTGATATTAGGGTTCTTATAAAATTTCTAACATGATGATGTTTATAGGTTGTCACATTAACTGTAAATTGCGACATGCATGAGCGAGCAAAACGCTCTACAGGGCAGACCGTTAGACATAGAACAGTGATGTTGTCGCAAATTAATCAGTGCCGGCACGCTCTGAAAACAGTGCCGGGACCAGTGGCGGACTGGCCAGGTTGCCAGCTTTCCCGATGGCAAGTGGGCCCTCTTACACATAAGACCTAGGATATTTGTGTGTTTGTAAGAGAGGGAGAGAGAGGGTGGAACTTGTTCCAGCAAATTTCCTGCACCCTTTAAAAGACAAATTAACAAAATAGCACATAGTTTTACAAAACCAGATTTAAGTTTAGAAATAGATTATACTAAGTTACTGTGTGTGATTTTTATTTATTATATTTACAACAAATGAAACGATATATTTTAAATATAAATGAATAGCATGGTAGATGAGGGTGACCCATTTTCTCCTGGCAACCACTATTTCCAGAGCCATTCCGCCACTGGCCGGAACGCTCTGAAAACAGTGCCGGAAAGAGTTAACCTGTGTGGCAAAAATCGCGCTCTTTTTAAGGACGTTTATACAATTTTTTCTTATTTATTTCTCGTAAGAAAAAAGGCAGTGTCGGAACGGCGTTCCAATGCGTACCGGCTCCACTACACCTCTGACCTAGAACTAGTGAATGGGCCTACTAAGTTACTTTTAGGGTAGTAGATGCCCATTAAGAAGGGTTTCTCCAAAACTTTAATTAGATTTTTAATTAAAAATGAATCGGAATGTTAACGTCGGAGCATATTATTGCACAAAAACCATTTGCGCACCACTTAAAAAAAAGAAAAATTAGCTTTTCAGTGACACCAATTTTATTTCCGTATTATTTTTTTCGGTAATTTTTATAAATTAAAAAAAGCATTTGTAAATATATTTTACAACAATACTTTTCGTCACTTTAGTTTCTACGTTTATACACCCGAGCTTCCTGACAATATTAAATAAATTTTTGTGTTGACACGTTATCGTTGTTATATAGTTAAGAGTGAATTTTTTAAAATATAATATGTTGACATATGAATCAAGCCTAAAACATCATCATGCTACGATGTTTCGGACCGGAGTTTCGAATTTCCCATAAATTTTGTTTCCCATCCGACTACTTTTTGGTAGTGTTCCGATTTATAAGTGTTCCGTTTGGTAAGAATTGAAGCATTCATGGTTAGAACACTTTTGGAGAAAAGGGAGTGACCATAAGAACATAAAATCTCGGTGGTTCCGAACCAGGAAACAAATTAAGTCTAAATGAACATACTATAAAAATATCGATTTTTTACCCTTGAGCTCATAACCATACTTTTCTCGGCTTCGGAATTGAAGGGTTACAGGTAAAAAATCCTGTTCCATTAAAAATCCTGTGTATTTGTGGGATTGATGTAAATTAATAATGTGACCTGATATAGAATCAATTAAAGGCTGAATAATGCTTTCTGATATAGTAATAATTTAAGGTTTACTTGTACTGGATAGAAAATTAGCCTTAAATGAAGACAGAGTGTTATTGAAAAAAATCATTTTAGTGGTCGCAGTCTCTTTACAAAACATTTTTCTGAAAGAAGCCCTGATAGCCATTACACAGCGAGAATTATATAATGTCTTTGATCCTGTTTATACAAGACAGTCGCTGACAGCAATAGGAGGCCATGTGACTCCAACAAAATCTCGTTACTTGTTGCCAGTCTGACGTAAAAAATAGAACCATGCGCAGAAAAGGGGAAAATAAGAGACAGTGATAAGTCGTTGTCCAATCCGCATTCCCACTGTCCAATGTCTCTTGTCCCAGGTCCACTGAACCGGTTCGGTTGCTGTAATGGCTTCAGGTACGGGGACATGGGGCGGCATTCTGTCCAATGCCTCAAAACCCTGCGGATGAGTGCGTCCCTAAAGCAGGGTTTACACGAGGACAGTATTGCTACGCCAGTAAGATCCCGCATGCGCAGGAAGAGAAAAAGAGGAGACAACGGCATGTAGTTATCCCGTCCGGACCAGTACTTACAATTCTTTACTCTTTCCGTACATGCGTGATCTTACTGGGGTGACAATACTGGCCTCGTGTATACCCTGCTAAACTTTGGATTATCGACAGATGCGAGGTTTCGTTGAAGGCCCACGGTCTCCTATTGGAGTTAGCGATTGTCTCTGTGTAAATAGGATCTTATAGTCTTCTTAAACTCTTTCGATTTTTTATGGCCAAAAAGAAGTCTTGAGTGGAAAAATTAAAAAAAAGCACTAGGCTGTGACATCACTGTGAGTTTTGAACTTCGTAACGGTGGAATATCTGTGTAACATTATTTGAATGCAGATGCGTAATTTGGAGGAAAATTCAGACATCACAGTTAAGATACAGCTATTTTCGCAAAATATTATCGAAAAAAAAATACAAGTGGTGTATTTTTTCAAAATTAATTTCCAAGTTCATTTTTCAAAATTAATAATTAATCTACAGGTTTTGTAGATCGTTAAATTTCCATGCACTCAATTAACCCCTTTACCGTCGCGCCCTTCATATTGAATGTCATCGAATTATCGCATTTTTAGGCTTATAAACTAAAATTTAATCATTCATTAGCTTTATAATTTGACACAAAAATGACGTAGAGTCCATAAGCATCTCAAGTATCCTATGCCTTCTTAGATGAATGAAAACGACAGACCCTTTCCAAAACAGGAGGGGTCATCTTATTAGATAGCAAAGAAAATGCGACTCTTAAGGTGTTAAGTGAACTTTTTAATAATGTATCAGAAATCCATAAAATGGCACTTGGTTTCCGATTCCATAAACTGCGTCTATTTAAGACAGGAACTACTTTTGAATATTGGCTAACGGTGAATGTAAAGTCAACCTCCGAACAGTTAATTAGATTAACGTCCGGTTTTGAAACTACAGTAGAACCTCGATTATCTGACGTAATTGGGACCGAATCTACATCAGATAATCGGAATTTCCGGATAATAGAGAATTTTTCACTGATCATCTAGTTCAGGGATGGCGAACCAATGGCACGCGTGCCATTGATGGCACGCGACACAATATTTTGGGCACGCCACCAATCACAAAGTTTACTATGAAACATATTACGAACGAAAGCGAGTTGATCCTACGCTACGGTTTTCAGAATGAATAACATTAAAGACTCGCTTAGAAACCGTTTGACAGATGACTCCAGTTCAGTATGCATTCTGCTAAAAGTAACATCTTACAACCCTAATATAAGTTATTTGTCATCTAATCTGCAACAACAGATGTCACAGTAATGTTACTTTAATTTGAATTACGCGTATAACTGAGACATTGCAAAATGTTTTTTTTGTAGTAAATAAAGAGTTTTGAGTTAATAGTATTTAGTATTATAATTTTCCCAATAATAACGAAGTCAAACGGGTCTATTCTGGTACCCCCGGTTGGGTTGGGAGACGTCACTTTTCCCGTTGTTAACGTGCGAAAAAAGTGACGTCTCCCAACCCAACCGGGGGTACCAGAATAGACCCCAAAATTATTTGACGGCACGTCTATGACTTCATTAAACATTTTTTAGAAAAAATGGCACGTTGATACATAAAGGTTCGCCACCCCTGATCTAGTTTAATATGTAACATCGTTATCGAACTCCTATTATGACTATTTAAACTGCTAAATAAATATCTGAATTCAAATTATACATGGAAATTTATTTTGAAACAAAAAACTTACAATGATTTAAATGGAAGCTTCATCTGGTGTAAATTGGTCATCCTTTGTCGTGCAGCTCTGTCACGAAGTTTTCTTAAAAACATTAGTTCAAAGGAATCACACTGTTTTGTTGTTCCAACCAAGCAACGCCTTTTGAAAAACACTCAAAAGCATCATTGTTACTAATCTTTACTTGGGAATCATTCTCGCCTTCATCACCATCTTCTTCTTCGTCTTCTTTTGAAACCAAATATTTATCTCTATTCGTAGTTCGGAAAGAACGCTTGCATACAAGTGGAATGTGAAAGTAAAAAAAAAAAAAAAAAAGAGTTTTAAAAAATGGATTTTGGTCAACTGAAAGTGTCGTTTAAAAGAGTTTCGGATAATAGACGCTGAAAAAAAAGTCAGGTAAACCAACGTCGGTTAAAGGAGAGTTCCGGTTAAACGAGGGTCGGATAATCGAGGTTCTACTGTACACGAGAAATGCTTTGGAATGATCTTCGTAATTTTAACCCTTAAAAAGTCAATTTTTTAAAAATTGAATTTAAAATGTTTTTTGACTTCCATTTGTCGAATACAACATGGGAAAAATACTTTAAAAAGTCATGTTTTGTTTTAAATATGGTTTATTGCTAAAAAAAACAGTTACCAAATGACAACACTGGGCTTTATTTAAGAAAAAAATTCATTGATAAAAGTCTGTAATATTAAACACATATGAATTTTAATAAATAAAAATACGGATAAGGAATTTCCTTCAACATTGTAGGATGAAATATGATATTCTCAAGCGCACAAACAAAGCAAAAAATATGCAGCCTCAAGGGAAAAACATCCATTTATTTATATTTTTTCATCAGTAGTCAGGCTGCCACCAATATGCTGCAAATTGATTTAATAAAATTTTCAATATGTATCCTATCGGCAGCAACATGAATTAGAGCTTTAGTCTTATTCTTTAGATTTTAGAAGACAAAATTGGGTATGTTGCTGAAAGACAACACTAGGAATTAAGGATCAAACCTTGGTTAGATGACAAGGTCGGTATCTGAGATGGTACCCTCTATAAATTTCCACATCACATCTGTGGAATAACGTTTGCCCTGATGGATTTAACGTGAACTGATCCCACTTGCCAGACTAATCTTTGATGGGATTGTATCTTGAGACATAGATAACCGTGATTTTTTAAGAAAAGGCTTACAATTGTCAACAAACAAGTAACATAAAAAAAATTTTAAAGTCAATTCCAACAAAAAAAAAGAAAAAAAAATGAAAAAACTGTATTAAACATCAAATGTCATCCACTACAAGTTTAAAAAAATGTATTTGAACTTGAGTGGATGAATAAAATGTATTTTATTAACGATTGAAAATTTGAACAAGATATATAAATAAACATATATAGGGAGAGTGCGAACTAATAGTAGGAATTGAAAAAAGGGGAACACCTCTGTAACTCAGGTATATGTTATCGCATCTTCATAAAACTAGTGTCAATGTTAATGACTCAAGAGGACAAGTTTATTTGGATCGAAAAACTGATTAACCGAGTTAACTAACTGCTGTCTCAAAATTTCTACATTATGGAAGCCAAGATTTTTATATAATTCGATCCGGTGTGTCTTTTTCTGAATGTGTATCACATTTCATTCCAAAATTCGCAATAGTTCCTGAGATAAAATTAATTTTTGTTTGCTAAACATTCCGCCTGAATAGAGCCAATCAACTAAGGATCGTATATTAAGTGAATCTCAGCTTGTTAGTAACAAAAAAGTAAAAAAAAAACTTTTCTTTTGTCTTTTTCACTGAACCAAACACGATGCAGATTGATCTGTAATATGAGCATTCTTTTCCAAATGTTTAATATTTTAAGAATTTTTGAGCATTTTGCTACTTTTAAAAATATTTCATAATCCTGCCTCCCGCCCTAAAGGCATTTCAATAACACCCAGAAGTATTTGTTATGAATGAAATGCATTGATTCGATGTTTATAAACGAAGTTTCAGCTCATTGGTGAGAAATGAAGATACGTACTGACATTTTAATCCAATGAATTTATCCAAGAGGAGACGATTGTATTTTAAGGCGGAAACTATTGTTAACCGAATAAGAAATTCATTAACTGAATTTTTATAGTTTATACTTGATATTACACATTTGGTTTGTTATTACCCTTTTGGTTTTCAATTCGTTCAATAGAGTAGGAAAATGCTAGGGTTTTAAATAACGGAAATAAATGTTGATATGCAGGAGGAAACTCAGCTGATGTTATTTGGTTCAAAGAACTACGTATGAGCTATATTTATGGGGACTTTGGAGTTGCCTATTTTCTAGTATACAAAGTATACAAGCCAAAGCATCTTAATCGTCAAATAATTGGACCTGGAAATTTTAGTGAAGCTTCACATTTTAGACCGCCTTGAAGCCGAAAAAAAAATTACGAATACATCATTTGTTTCTTAGCTTACTTGATTTAATGCTATAACATTTGCCTTTTTATAATATTATTTGAGTGAACCTTGTGCAAAAATGTCATACGATGAGAAAATTTGTTTTACTGTCTAATTTGAATGAGAATTACAATGATTGACAATTAGGTAATTCTTTCATGAATCGCCCCGTTTTGTTATTCGACATATTATATAAAATAGCAATCGTTATTTTAATCCCCAAATCTCACAAAAAAAATTCAGCGTTCATTAAAAGTTAATGTTTTTAAATCATTGAGAAGCATAAAAAAGAAACTGAAAATTGATGTGATAAAATTACATACAGGAAACCTGCCTATAACGATATTTTCTTTGGTACCGGCGGAATTCCTACTTACTCAATGTATTTTCAACCTGTCTACAACGATAATCACTTTTTAGACTCACCTGTCAATAACCATAATTTTAACTCTTTAGGAAGCTGATACTGCACAATCCCGGTTTTTTTCCTGTTGGAAAACGACTCCCCATGGTTCAAAATGTCAGATAACAGGGGAATGGGGTGGGCTAGTGATTGAAGTGTGCACTGATGTTTGTTGCCTCTGTCTCCGTTAGGAACTAACCTGTTACTTCACAGTTAGCACTTCGATATGACCATTTGTTCCTTAAGGATGGCGCGGCGTAAAACATTGGCACTGGAAGAAAAGCTACAAACAATTTTGGAAACCGATAAAGGACTAAAGCAAGTTGTTGCCGCTAAAAAGTATGCGATTTCGCAGTCAATAGATACTTTTTTGAAACAAAAGAAATATTTCAGACGCTTTGGAAAAAGTAAAGTGGATAGTAAACGATTTAAAGGCACCATAAATCACGATGTTGAAAAAGTTTTTAACTAAGATTTTCATTTTGGAGTTCTTAAAACAAGTTTAAATAATTCAAAGTTTATAAAATACAATTTTATATCAGCAAATATTTATATGAATCAATAAGCGCAATAAATTTGTTAGTATATTAGTACATGCACCACACGCGCATAAATATTGGAAGCGCAAATCCTCAAATTGTCTGCAACGATAACCTGTCTATAACAATATTTTTTTCTAAATCCTTACAATATCGTAATAAGCAGGTTTTACTGTATAAGGTATCCATAAAGTTCGCATGTTAATCCAAACAGTTATAATTTTCCGTATAATGTATCCATAAAGTTCGCATGTTAATCCAAACAGTTATAATTTTCCGTATAATGTATCCATAAAGTTCGCATGTTAATCCAAACAGTTATAATTTTCTATATATGTGTGATAAAAAATAGGTAAATATAGAAGGATTAACAAAAAAAACAATAATTTATTGGTGTATTAAAAATAGCAAACGATTTTTTAATCAAAAATTTTGGCGGTCAAAGCAAAAATCTTAAAAGAAGACGACGCTGATAAATTAAATACCTTAAGTAAATTAGAATTTCATTCACATATTTTAATTTTTAATGAACGTTTAGGGCACAGAGAAGAAGGGTTTTATTCGAGTGATATTTCTTTTGGTTTAATTTGTCTAACATGCCGTTTTCAACGCCTCCTGTTTTTAAGATTTTTGTTTTGACTTTGAAATTTTTGATTAAAAAATTCAAATTTTTAGTGCACTAATAAAAACACGATTTTCAAAACCCTTCATTTTTATCATTTTCTACTTCTTTGTCTTAATATATTTCGTAATTCATTATTGTAATTATTATGAAATCTTGTAATCAATTATTCTAAAATACACTACCAGATAGCTCCTGTCATATGAATTCTAAATCAATTTAAAATTGAGCCATCAATTGATAATTAAATTCTGCAAATATTAAATTGTCATGGGGAATACAAACTACTGTTCAGCAACGGATTCCGAAACTACCACTTTTGGTCGATTTTGATTTTACACCGGAAAGGGGTGTCGGGCAATGAGTCATATGAGCGCATTTCCGGAGTTCTTTGTTAGAACACGCTCAGTAAAATGTAAACATCATCCTCCCATACTTCACTTTCCCCTTATTTTGATGAAAATAACTCCGCCCGGCGCATGCGCAAACGCGCGGAGGGTTTCCGAATCCGTTGCTAAACAATATATAGAATTTCAGAACTCAGGCACATCAGGAAGTGAATGAAAAATCGATTAGAAAATTCCGTATTTATAAACAGGAAATTTACAAACATGAAGTCAATTTAATTTATTTAAAAAAGAACTAGAATGCTTGACTTGTGGAAATGTTTTTTTCTCTTTAGAAATTTTATTTTTAAGAATTTGATGAAGAATTTCTCATTTTTCAAAATCTCTACTGACCTAAGAAATATAAATTGTGTTTTTTGATCGACTTCTTTAAATGTTTTCGCACACTCGGTTGTGAAATTCTTGTGCAGTGCTTATTTCTTGCACTGGGTTCTAATCCTCTTGGGACATGATAACCTTGAATATTGTTACGATCCTGTAATGTCTCTTCTCCGTAATGTTAGTCTTATAGTTGGAAAGAGACATTTACTGAAGTTTTATAGGATGAAGGGAGTAAGTCAGACCAATGCTCCCTGACCTTGATGACAAACCTGGCGACTTTGGTGACAAAAGGAAGAGTCTCGAATATGCTTGAATTTTGGTCCTATCTCCACTAGGAACGGAGATATAGAGAATGTACTAGATAATCATATGTGACGTCACATCTTCTCGAAAAAGGTATAAAACCCCGGAGGTGCTGAGATGAAGGAACGTCTTTAGAGTGTGTTTAAACGTCTTTCCACCTCTTTCGAGGCTTGTTCTCATTGCGATTTGGTCAGCTGTTAGACGCTGAGAGATGTTGTTGGTGCTGTTACTGTTATTGTTAGCTATTTGCTGTCAGCTTATGTCGCTAATTTGTGCAAGTGCTGTCATTTTCGTGACATCTGTGCTTCGAGTTTCTGGAATATTCTGTAAACAAAGCGTCATTTTAATTTATCCTGCTTGTTGAACTGCTTTCGCCGTACACCCACCGGGTGATTTTCGTAACAATATGCTTCTGACAATTTCGTTTTTTACTTTCTCGTAAGAAGAGAAAGTATTACAAAGGTAAAAAAAAAATCCAGATTTGGAGATTTTTGACGCATCTCCACTTTTCAGAACACATTCGAGTTCGCAAAACACATTTTTGGAATTATGCCTGTCTGCTGATTTTTATGTTAACGTGATAACTCAAAAATGCAAAGATTAGAGAAATGACATTTTGATGCGCGGACTTTGCACTAAAATTGTAGATCTCTATCAAAATTTGGACGAAATCCGTCCAATGAAGAGTGTCCGTCCTTGAGTATGTAAACTCGATTACTCAAAAACGGAACTAGCTATATGGATAAAATTTGGCATATCATCAGCACTGTAGATGTTTTGTCAGCAGTACTGTAGATGAGTCTCATATTTTGATTTAAACCTTATCATCGGATTGACTGTCTGTCGACATGTCTAATCGTGTGTTTGTGGAAGCGAGAACTGAAAACCGCAACAGGATTGATGCATACATTTTAGCACGTGATCTTTGCAGTGGCGTAGCGAGAGCAAGTGGCGCCCGGGTCATTATATGATTTTTTTGTCCCCCCCCCCTCATCCATCATCCATGATTTAACGTGTGTAAACGGAGCCGGGACATGGTGTTTTATCGCCTCCTCATCCTATTTGACTTTAAAAAGTGACACAAACGCATTAATGTTTTGTCACCAAGATCAGTGGCGTAGCGAGGGTAAGTGGTGTCCGAAAAATAATGTTTTTTTTTTAATTCCAGTCGTCATCAGTGGCTTAACAGGTGTAAATGGCGCCAGGGGAATGGTATTATTTTTGTTGCCAGTCATCACATTTTGCTTTAAAAACCGCATAAATTCAGTAGCGTTTAAACTCAACGGCGCCCCCTAAAACTGGTGCCCGGGTTTCCCCTGCCCCCGGTCGCTACGCCACTGGAGGCTTTGTTACAAAATTGAGAACAGGATAAAATTTTGGATAAAATCGGTTCACGGGAAGAGGAATCGTTCCAAAATGCATATTTGATGCTTTTCCATGCATACACCGAAGCCAAACCCGAAACGCACTGTATCTTGGAAGTATGCTTGAAAGTCGTGGGAACAGTTTCAATGATTTATTAATATAATCTTTATACAGTAGAACCCGGAAATCTGAACCCCGGTAATACGAAATTTCGGATAATCCGAACAACTTTTTTTAATTTTCTGAAAAATTTTTACTGAAAAATGAAGGAAAAATGACAACTACGAATGTTTGATTCCTAACTTAAAAGAAGTATTCGAATTGGTCTTTAAGAATGAATATAGCACCTTAATTAGTAGAAACAAACTCGAATATCTTCTTTTTACCTTCAACTTGTTTGCCAGAGTACCATGCGAATCGCCGCGCGCTCTTTCCGTACGCCTTCACAGAACATCCAGAGTCAATACTCTACTGCATTTGGTATATCAGGAGTATTTTATCGAATATCCGAACAGAGGTCAGCCCTAATTAGTTCGGATTACCGGGGTTCTACTGTACATCATTTGCAAAAGAATTTATATTACTTTTAAAAAATTCTAAGGAGATTCGAATCTCTATTCCTAAACATCATAGCATGATAATATTTAAGGCTTGATTCGTCTGTCTTTAAATTACTTTTAAAAATTTACTTTGAAATATACCAACGATACGTGCGAACAAAAATGTTTAAAATATCGTCTCAACGCGTGCCTGTGCATAAAAGCAGTAACTAAAAGAATGAAAAGAATTGTTGTCAAATATACTTAAAATATACTTACTTTTGAAAAAATATTTAAATTAAAGAAACAATTACAGGAGAATAAAATAAGTATCCCTGAAAAGTTTATTTTTTGAATTTTAATGCGTTGTAGAAATGGTTTTTAAACAATAACAATAAAAAAGATCGTTTTTTTAGAAATTGATTTTTAAAATGTTTTTTGACTTTCATTTCTTGAATAAAACATCGGAAAATACTTATAAAAAAACCCTATTTTGTTTTAATTATGGTTTATGGCTAAAAAATAATTTGTTTCCAACTGACAACACTTGGCTTTATTTCAGAAAAAAAGTTCCCTGATAAAATTCTACAATATCAAACACAAATGGATTTTAATAAATAATTATACTGATAAGGAATTTCTTTGAACATTGCAGAATAAAATATGGTAATATGGTGGCTTGTATTCTCAGGCGTAAAAACAGAGCTAAAAAGATGCAGCCTCAAGTGAAAAACATGAATTTATTTTTATCAGCACTCAGGCTGCTATCTATATGTTGGAAATTGGTTTAATAACAATTTTAGTGTGTATCCTACTGGTAACAGCAGGCATTAGAGCTTCAGTCTTATTATCAAGAATTTAGAAGATGAAATTTGGTACGTTGTTTAAAGGCAACACTGGGCCTTTAAGGGATAATATGCTCAGAAGAAAAACGTTAAACTGCAGAAACAAAGCTAAAAAGATGCAGGCTCACGTGAAAAACATCAATTTATTTTTATTTTTTATCAGCACTCAGGTTGCTATCTATATGCTGAAGAGGCCGCGGCGGCTTAGTGGCAAGGTCTCGACCTCGGGACCAGAGGGCCGCAGGCTCGAAACCCGATTCCACCGAAGATCCGCCGTGTATGGGGCCCGTTGCACGCCAAATCATACGTAGTGGCCAAACGCCCTCCCGCTGGTGTGGCGCGGAAGCTTGGGGAGGGGGGCGCCAGCCCAGGCGTCGTCCTCGTCATCTGACCGCGGTTCAAAATTACGAGGTCCGTCCCTAAATAGCCCTTCGTGTTGCTTCAAAATGGGACGTTAATATAACCTATATGTTGTAAATTGGTTTAACAACAATTTTAGTATATATTCTACTGGCAACAACAGGCATTAGAGCTTCGCTCTTACTCTCAAGATTTTAGAAGATGAAATTTGGTATGCTGTTTAAAGGCAGTGCCGGGCCTTTAACCTTCCAGCGGGCGCGCTTTCGCAAATTTTACGACATATCGTGCGTCCTATTACATATGTATATCGTGTTATTTTACAAAAATAAATGCAACTTTTATTTGTGCTATCTGTATTTATTAGCCTAATTGTAAACAAAGATTTTATAAATAAAATTGCACTTAAATATATAAAATAACGATATAAATATGTAATACGAAGCACAATTCAAGTATCTCTTGCAAACGCGCGCCCGCTGGAAGGTTAAGGGATAATATGCGCAGAGGAAAAACGTTAAACTTTCGATTAATTTTCAATTAATTAAAGCTTTAATTAAAATTTTGAAAACTCTTTCCTAGTGAGCTCCTGCGACCCAAGAAGTAACTATGAGCTAAATATGATTGTTCTAGGTTCATTGTCTGCCCTGTATTGCGTTTTCAGCGATTTTTGTATCAAGATGTTGCATATCGCTTTACGCAATTTACAGATAGTATCCAGTTAAACTATTATGTTAAAATAATTTATCGCCTAGATTAATCATATATCCCAGCTTGTAATGTAAAACTCCTAGAGCAAGGGTTCCCAATCTTTTTCCCTCACGTACCCCCTTGATTATTCTTTTTGTTTTCGCGTACCCCCTTGATTATTCTTTTTGTTTTCGCGTACCCCTTGATTATTCTTTTTTGTTTTTGCGTACCTCCTGCTATCATATCCAACTCCCACCATAATCCTCCGTTTGCGCAAATTGGTTTTTATCAATAATGCTAAGTTTAACTTAATTTATCTTAAAAGTGAAATGACTCGAATTATTAATAGTTTCAGAACTTATTTTTGATTTTACATTTTATTCCATTTTTATAATAGTACTAGCCGTCTACGGCGACCGCCATTCTTATAATAGTAATATTATATTTAAAACAGTAATAACTGACCCAAAGTAACTTCATATTAGTTAAGTATTAAAACTTAAAAAAATCCATATCATTCTCAGAGCAGAACAAAACATGCATGCTAGGATCATTACTACTCTCTGTGTATAAAATAAATGTGTGCACCCATGCATAAAAAAATTAAGCACCTATAAAACATGCATACATCTGATTAATCATTATCTCTGCAGAATAAAACATGCAACATATGACTGAATAATTGATTTTACATTTTATCCCATTTTTATAATAGTATTAGTTCAACGCCAAAGTAAGTGAAACCAGTATTGTAATGAATTCGTTTTAACTTATAAGGAAAGTTAAAAATTACACTTCGTAATAATCAACTATTCGAGTGGTAAATTTATTAAATAGCAAGTATTCACTTGGAGAAAGAAAATTCTCTGACATTTTTATTCCCTTTTGTTTTTGATATTTACAACTTTGATTTTGCGTACCCCAGGAGTACGCGGTTGGGAATCTCTGTCCTAGAGAACTGTATTGAAATTTAGCTCTTCCAACGTCGCCAAAACGGGCGATTTATTGCCAAACCTAGTTGCCCTATATCTTCCCTCGCTCAAAACTACAAACGTGTATCATTCCAGGTTGAGAAACAGCGTTAATTGAATCGGAGGCGATGGAGCTAGGCTGCCTGGGGATGAACGAGATAGACCCAGGGAGGGAGGGATCCGAAAAGGCAGGGGGGAGTGCAGCACACCAGCAGCACGTGGTTGGTGGAGTCATATAACTGGCATTATAATGTATAGCAGACTACAGCCGAAATGTGTTTTGCATTTTGTATGATATCAAACACGCTTTTGGTTCTTTTCCCTTGGCTCCCATTTTTTTCCCCTGTTTATTCTATTTTTTCTTCGTTCAATATTCGATACGGAGTCAGACGATATTTTTATTTTATTTTCGGTATTCGGTGGAAAGATGATATTTCGGTGGATATTGGAGGTGGCTTCTTTATTTTTTATAATAATTTTTTTTAGAAATAAGGTATTGGTTTGGGTTTTGTTCTTGTTCCACAGTTTGTCTGTTTTGGGGATGGTAAAGATACAGGTAGATGCGGTGTTTTGTGTTCTTAAATAAACAGAAGGTTTCTTGTGTGTTGTATTTTGCGGAAAAACTTTGTTTCGGGTTTGGGAACCGTATGTTGTTTAAAGGCAAAATGGATTTCTCAAAAAATTAAATTCGATATCGGATATTCTAAGATGTTTCTTGTCGGAAGATTGAATGCACTTTTTTCTTTTCGTTTTATGCTTTAAAGTTTTATGCAAGAACCATCTGCTCTAGATAAAAGAATATTCAGCTGTGTTCTTAATATTGATCTCGGTTTTCAAAGCGCTTATATATGCAAAATATTTCTAACTTTTAGTTTTTATTTTCATTCTTTAGTTTTTCTGTTATATCGCATAATCCTTACTGATGTAGTTTGTCAGTTTTTGACTATTAATTTCTCTCTTGTGTATCAGTATTTTTATTTGAATTATTTATTTATTGTTGCGAAATATATTTGAATTGATAAATAAACATTATATCCCGGTATCTTAGATAATATCACACAACACTAGCTGAAAAGAAAAATCCGACAGTTTACTTAAAACTAATAATGATCATATTTCCACATTTTTTTCTCAACTTTTAATCCGTAAAATGTAGAACGCAAATCATTAATAATAAATAAATAAATAAATGTAGGTATTAAGCATTCCAGCAAGGGATTAGTAAAAAAAAAATATTGAAATAAAATGAAAAAATTATTAAAGCTTGTAGCATAGCAAAATATCTTCTTTTAAATAAATTAAAAGATTCAAATGAGAAGAGAAAAAATGAAGAGAACTGCTATATCTGAATACAGCATATGGATTAGAAATAAATAATAATTAAATAAGTAGCCCATTGAAGTGACAGACAGAAAAAAAACGTATCTTTAAAAGCATATGAATTTTTAATCAAGTTTAGGGTTAAATTAGCCGTTAAACAGTTTTACTACTTATAATAGATATCATCTACATATTCTTTTTTTTTCAAAATGATTTTTAACTATATTATCAACATCCATGAAATTGATTTCTAATAGTTATGTAATCTAATAATTTCTTTTTGTTAAATCTAGTAATGAATGAATACCTTTTAGAATAAAATTATATGTTATTTAATATTATAATATTTGGAATAAATTAAAATTAAATTATAGAATCATGCCGATCTTGCTTGACCCCGACTACTTACACTTGAACGATAAAAATAAATGCAATAAGTGATCAGTGTCAATTCTATGAGTTTCGCGAAACGAAAAGTTAAAACATTTTTTGTGAAAATTTATTTCTTTTTCAAAACTTTTTAAATCTTTAAAAAAAGGCAGAGAAAAGAAATAATTACGGAATTAATTCCTTGTTTTGTTATTTTGAATGATTTAACTCTTCATGGTTTAATTATTATTTATTTACAGATGTACAATAAGAAATCTTAACTAGAATTATCTAGTTTAGTATAATATTAATAATTTTTTCATAAATAGATAAATTAATGCCTGATATAGAGTATTAAATACGTCATTAATTTAATGTGAAAAATAAACTTTATTGGAATGCTAAAATTGATTAATTAATTTTTAGAAATTCATTCATTTTTATGAGTTTTAGGTTCTGGAAGTTTTTGATCTTCTTTTGTGTAGAAAAAATGAGCGTAAAAATAATAGAGGCATTCTTTAAATAAATTAAGCAAGTGTAAATGGTGTGTGGTAAATGCGTTGCCATTTAATTTTTCAAATTATACCTCTTAAACAAATAAATTTAATTCTGTGGATTTCAAAAATAATAGTTTTAATTAGAAATTATTTGTATCTCACGGTAAATTTTTTTGTCATTATGAAACAGATAGAAAAAGATACTTAAAAACTACATATTCGTGTTAAAATAAACGAAATAATCTAAAAAGACTTTATATAACCCAAAAAGACATAATTCGCTTAAGTTCACTTCTTCTCTTTTTCAGTTAAATTGAATTAATCAAATGAAAGAAAAATATTTTACAAAAATTTAAGTCCATAATCTAATTGCAACTATCTATTTTTAGCTTAAAAAGGTAATTTAAATTAAGAAAATTAAAAATATTAGATGTTATTCTTTTACTTAATATAACTTGTAATGGAAACGTATTTCCCCCCCCCCCCAGTAAATTTTGAAAATTCTTTAAACATGTGGTTAGAAAGTTAAATACTTGTACGGAATAAATTTCAACTAATTTCATTAAGATTCATTTATTATTAGTTAGTGGGACATTAATCCAGAGATAACAACAAATAATTTTTTAAGAAATGTTACTTTTTAATGAAGTGAGGTCATTTTCATACTTTCAACCTACGCCAATTGCTACAACAGTCTTGCTTTCGTTTCCAGGGATGAGATATAAAGAGTTAGGAACCATTAAATTATCGAAAAACACCATTAGGGATGTGAAAAAAGTAATTAAACATAAGATCTAAGAAGGATTTTTGTTTTTTTAAGAGTATATTTGTATTCTTAAATTTTATTTTGCTTGGTGAGTTTTTCAATTTTGTTCGTTTTGCTTTAACATAGGGAAAAAAAAAATAAATATAAATAAAAATAAAATCCTCTTGATTAATTTTTTTATTTACGGAAAAAATATTTTCATAATATAGCATTTTATTCAGAAATAATTCTGGATCAGAAGTTTAGAAATGAGTTTTCTAAATATTCTAGCATCGCAAAAATAATCTTAAAAAGACGTAAAAAATTATAATTAATCATTTTCATTCCATTAAAAAATAAAATGTACAGCTGGCATCAAAGTAGCAAACGACATTTTATATAATTTTAAACAGAATTCAAGCAATCGGAAATTCTTTCGAATTACCCAATAGCACTAAATAATTTATTCCTAAGTTCCATTCCTCACAGTAAATTTAAGTTCAAATAAAATTATTTAACTCCTAACTGTATTTAAAAATGACTATTTATGCAATACATTTGCGTTGAAATTAACAATGTAAAAATACCAAGCACCATCATGAAGTTTTTTCCTCTTTGCGTTAAAAAAATAATAATAAAGGTTTGACTTGTAGCGATGGATTGTGCTGCCATCTAGTGAATAGGCGTGTCGATGGGCGTGTAAATTGACTGCCAATCGTTCTGATTGGCAGTTGGTATGGCTTCAGACGTTATTGCCATTCGAAGAAGAGAAACCTTTTGAATCGCGGAATAGTACTCCACTTTTGGAGTGGCTTCCTTCTCCAAACGATATCCCTATAACCTATTGGGAATTCTCAATAGGTGAAAGCGAAGGGAATTGTGAATCCGCTTTCACAATACTCGAAGGAAGGAGAATCGTTCATGATATTTATTTCGTTTATCTGCTCCACTTGCTTTTAGTTGATGGAAAGCGTACTGTGTGTAATACGAAAAGCAGAGCTCTTTTTCTGTAATGAATACCGAGGGATTTGGTGAAACGGCGAGTTTCGAATCGGAGAACGGCGTTTAATTTAAACCTTTTTCTTTTTATAATCGATTTGTTATGGTTTATCGTCTGCTCGATTTATTGACATTGGAGAGATCGAGAAATTCGTTCCACGTAAATGGCAACAAGTATCTTTTGATTTTTTTTACCTTGGAATTTCGTACCGTTTCTTCTCTTTCCTTTTCTAAAATATAAAACAATTCTTTTTACAAACGACTGTGTCAAATTTTTTATTCTAATAATTAATCGGATTATGTGGGCTTTGTGACTGAACAATGTAGTTTGGGAATTTTATACTGATTTATCTTGTGTTTATTTCGAAGTACAGTTATTCAAATGTAACTTGATGGATTTCTTATCATATATCGTCTGCTCCCTTTATTGCCACTCAGATTTAAAAATTAGTCTTACCTGAATGACAATAAATATCTTTCTATTTACTCTCTGAATTTTAGTAGCATTTCTTTTTATCGATGTTTTTCAGTATAAAACAATTCACTTGTGATGATAAACGACGTAACTGATTAAATCATAAGCTTGAATTCCCGTAGTTGAAAATGTTATTGATGTTTTGACATTAAATGATGCAATTTGAATTCGAGCTTTAACAATGAAGAAATTTTTAGTTTATCTTCAGTTTTCAAAAATGACCTGTTTCTAAAAATTATGATTTCTTTAAGCAGTAAATTTATAACCATAGAAAAATATTCAAAGGATTTTTCTTGGTTCTTTTTTTTTAAATTTATTCTTTTTTGAAAATATTTCCGGTTCACTAAAATTAATTTAAAAATGGACACGAACTTGTTTTCCTTTCTCGCTGCTAATTTTTCTCTCTTCTTTTGAAAAAAAAAGTTTTCCATTTTTTTTTATATTTGTTTTTCCTAAAATTAACAACGTTAGAAAAGTGATTCTTACAATTAAATACTTCCAAAAGAATATTACTCTAATTATTAAATTAATATTTCGTTTAGTTATCAAGTTGCTTTTAGTTTTTTTAATTGATAAGTTAATAGATAAATTCTAGTAACTAACTACAAAAAAATGAATTTAATGGTGTTTTTTAATTAATAAAAAGCAACAAATTTGTAAATTGAAAAATACGAACCACTTCTTTACAGAGTTGATTCAGTTAAAATATTTCAAATGCATAATTCAGTATCGTGTTCCGAAAGTGGGCAATACTTGGTTTTAAACTTCACTTTTTTTTTGAAAATTACACCTTCTGAGTTGTTATTCTGTTTAATTAAAATAAGAGAATTGAGATTGAAGTTCATTTGCTCTCTTTTATTGAAGTCTTTGCATTTCTTACAAATCTTATTTGTCACATCACGGTGTACATTTCAAAAATGTCATCTAATGAAGATTTTGTTCGTAATAATATCTCAAATTCTCAAAGTTAATTTTATGACAGAGAAATTTTTATCATTGAATTTTGAACTGTATCATGTTGGAAAAGGTTTAATTTTCTCTTCTTCATACTCGATAAAAAGGCATACAAATCTGACTGACAGCCATTTTGTTTCCATTTATCGAATTAAAAAATAAAATAACCTGACGCATTTTTCTGTTGTGACATTTTTGTGAAGGACAAAAGCAGTACATTGTTTGCCTTTACTCATTGACCTACATAGCTTGTTTTTGATTGATTTTTTCAATCGATTCTGGCGTTATTTCCAAATTAAATTTCTAACATTTTTTTATTATATACAAAACTTTAAAAAATTGTCAGAACTGATTCGCAGTTCGGTGTTTTAGTTTATAAGCAATTAATTAATTTTTTTAGCCATTTTAAGGCAGTATTTATGCTTATTTTAATTAAAACCAGTAATTTATGTATTTTCAATTAATTTCAGCAAGGAAATAATTTATTTCGTTTATAAAACAGTTGATATACGCATGTAAAAAATGACAGGAAGCAGTTGAGTTCATCTTTGTTTTCAATCATAAAATGCAGTAAACATGCTTTTTCGAGAACTAAAAACAGCAGCATAAACGTTCATAAAATATTCATAAATATCACAAAATCTTTTTAAGAGTTCATTTTAATTTTATTAAAAGTTTATTCAATTCCAAAAGGTTTTACAATGCTTGCTTTACTATCTCATCAATTCTATGACCAAGATCTTGTTCAATTTTTGAGAAATTTCTTTTTGAAATTCACGTTCCTCTGTAAGCAGAATCTAATATCATTTTACATTAAGTTCATATTTCAAATATTATTCTAATATTATTTTATGGGAGATTTATTCACTACAAAAACATAGAATTTATATATTTTCATGCAAATGCAGAATGTGATGTTTGAATTGCAAATAAGGTAAGGCTGCTTAAGTCGTATCCCTAAGAAAAAAAAGTTTACAAATTGCAGGCTTTACTAAATAAAGAATTAAATTTTGCATTATTCACAATTTCTATGAATATTGCATCTATTTATTACAAGAAAGTTCAAAATACACTTACTATGTCGAATTAAATAAACAAATCTCAAACTAATAACATCGGTACGACTAAGGAAACCGGTTCGTCGTACCACCTATGTCTTAAGTCGTACCTTGCAAGCAAATGAAGCAAAAACACCTTGTATTACTATTCTTTAAGTAAACAATTCGGTTTTGGGTTAATAACTGCCAAACCTTTCGGTTTTCCAAATTCATACTGCTTATTTAGTTCTAGAAGGTGACGTCACAGTTTCAATTTAGGAATATTATACTTTCACTGATGTCCGTATCACCATCGGGCAATTTTCATAACGCCTCGACCCTATTTTCTTGACTCTAAGTATTATCGATAAGTTTTGCCACGTTTATAGACCCTGCCTAAAAATTAGGTTTGTATGCACGCGGACAACTTCAACATTTTTTTTTCCAAAATTAGGGAGCTATATGTTTATATTGATGAAATCTTGAAGCCTTAATGATCGCAATACTTTGAACATTTTTCTAACACGCACACAGGCAGAAAGAATGAAATAAGTAGAAACTCAATTATCCGGTCCTCTAACAACCGAGGTCTCTTTTAACTATATCTTAGTGCCAGAAAATAGAACTGTGTCTTTCATTTTTTAATAAAGTCCACTAATATTTCAGAAAAAGGGTGTCAAAGCGGGCTTTGGAGCCGATTTCCAAAGTGCGGTCGTTGTCGTGAAGCAATCTTTTAAAACTCAGAAATTATTTACAGGAAAAAAAAGAAACAGTTTAATTTTTAAGCACCTCGATAGTGATGTGAGCAAATTTCATGCATTTTCATGAGAAAAAAGGGCTCTGTATATATGTCGGAAAAATTTCGCGCTGTTGAGCTGTGTAAAATATTCTTTTGAGGACATTCTTAAAGAATCAGCGGGAAAATGCAAAGGAAACAGTGAAAATCAATAATATCCGCGAATCTTCTAATCAAAACTGTTTCAAAAAATGCATGATATAAAATATTCTTTTCAGAACATTCTTAAAGAATCATTGGAAAAATGCAAAGAAAACAGTGAAAATCAATAACATTCGCGAATCTTCTAATAAAAACTGTTTCAAAAAATGCATGTTATAAAATATTCTTTTGAGAACATTCTTAAAGAAACATTGGGAAAATGCAAAGGAAACAGTGAAAATCAATAACATTCGCGAATCTTCTAATCAAAACTGTTTCAAAAAATGCAT
>BGPR01002154.1:112151-130206 GCA_013235015.1 Araneus ventricosus
AGTTTAGTTGAAATCCTTCAAATTAGATACGGAAAAGATATATAGACTAAGTATATTTTTACTGTTCAACTTGATGATTTATTTTAATTAAAATATATATTACAATCAGCTCCAACCATTAGAAAACGAAATTTAAAATGGCTAGAAAAAGCATTAAATTTCGATAAATACGAGAAATACCAGAACCATTCTACAGATTATTCCTTAAAGATAAAAGGAAGAAACTCTCCGAAACAAAAAGCTCACATCTTGCCAAAAGCATTGAAAGGAAAACAGATTTCATCTAATCCTGGAAACCAAAAACGGACAGTAATTCGAATACTATTGAAAACGCGCGGGAAAACAGACAAAGAGGCACGTGTTTTCCGGGTAACTGAAAGCCGTTTTCTCCGGGAAAAAATGTTTTAGAATGCATTAAGTAGAAAGCTCCTATTCCTTTTCAGCCAGGAAACGGTTGTTGTAAGTCTGTGTTATTTTATAAATGAAAAGCGCGGAAAGAAAGAAGAAAAGCAAAAGCCAGAGAAAGAAAACTCCATTAGGAAATCTGAAGAAATGTACAAAGTGACGTAAAAAGAAATGCTTTCGGCTTTTTACGACATTAATATTGATATAAATTTCGGAAATCTTATTGGTTCATTAAGGTATCCTTTTATGCAAAAAATCCACGAAAATGTGTCTTATTAGCTTTCTCTAATACTCGTTGCAGTTTTAAATTGTTACAATGTACTACGAATAAGATATTCGTTCGATAGAAAATCTAATACTTGTTTGAGTATTGGATCTGATTAGTAAATCTTTACCAATTATTTTTATTTATGGTAGCTGTCTATACTTATATTTCTCTCCATCAATTTTTTAAAAGTGAATTCCATAAGTTTTGTGTAAAACTCGATGGTGTTATTTGTCACATATAATATATTATTATTGTGGAATAATTGCAGCCGTCAGGCGCATTACCATATTGAAAATGAATCCAAAGAATCGCATAAATTCAAAAGAAATTGGCCTCGAAGAATTTTGTTGTGGTGGACATGTCTGGTCTGAAGCCGAATTGTTCAATGTTATTAATCCTTGAGTGCTCAGAAATTATGCTTAACATATTTTTTCCAAATATCTTTCTGATGTTGTTCACAGTCTCGTGGGTCTGTAGAATCCATAAAGCTTCGGATTTTGGCTGGACATGAGGAACATCATCACAGGGGTAATTTTCCAAACTTTGGAAAATACTGCAGCAAGAGACATTTACCATTTCCATTAAGTAGTTTATTCTTTTGATTGTTGGCCTTGTGAGAGCTTTGTTGCACTCTTTGCCAGGTTCAATGTTTATTTGGGGTTTATCTTTATGATAATTTCCTTGATTTTTTGACGTGTTGTTAATTTTGTTGGTATATAGGGTCTCGGGTTTTAAGGTGGTAATTATTTCTCTGAAGTTGAATTTTTCTGAATTTTTTAAAATTAAAAACACTTTTGATATTATGGGTCCTGAAGCTGGGGATGATGTTGTACTCTTACTCACCAACGAAATCAATCAAGATATGTGTGTGTGTTCTCTCATATATATAGCGCGCACTACACACACACCACACACACTACACACACACACACACACACACACACACACACACACACACACACACACACACATACACTCACGCACGCACATAAATTGAATCGCTGAGTTTTGCACATATGCGTTTTCTTAATTGTTTCCATTTAATTTGTCAAATTCTTAAATTTCATTGTACACAGTACGCTACACAGCGTCGGCCGCTTTCATATTGAAAATGAAGCCAAAGAAATGCACAATTGCAAACGGCGACGATTAATTTTCAGAAATGGAAGAAGAGAAGTAAGTAATCAATCAGAAATGACAATTGGATGATCTTAAAACAAATCCGGCAGTGAAGGCATCGATAGCGAAGAACAAGGTTTCTAATTAAAAGATTTTTAATTAAAATTTAATTTATAAGATCTTCGAGTTGCTTTCAAATGCACAGAAACTGTCTGATTTTACGATGGAGAGATTGAATTGAAAAAAAGAGGACACTTTATGAAAGGCATTGAAAACTTGAGCTCCTACCGTGAAACTTTTAAAGAGTTGTATCAAATATTGTCCCAAGCAAGAACCACCAGCATAAAAAAAATAATTGTATCATGTACCTACTTATTAAGTAGTAATAAAAATCCTTTCATAACATTTCTTTCTGTTTCCTTTTAATTACAAAAATATCCAGGTTTCCTGATTTTGAACTTAACCTAACACATTTTTTTCCATAGAAAGTTAACTCTGCGGAAATCGATTTTGCGCGCAATCGTGTATGTATTAATGACGTAACCCCTGAATTCGGTAGAGTTTACTATATATGTCCCATGTCTCTCTCTAAATTTTAAAAATTTATTTTACCCTATTATAATAAATAAATTCATAACCTGAAATGTTAGAAATGTAGTTCGCCCCTTTAATTTCCTTAAAAAAATGTCCTTGCCTTAGGATTAACCTTTAAATCATAAGCAAATCAAGCACACCAGTTTTACCCTGGCACCTGGAGGTCTACCAACAAAGCTGAACCATAATCAAAGAGAAAAATAAGGCCCTGCCTCGCACGTGCAATTTCAGCTACTTCTCAGTGGAATCAAGATCGCTGACACACAATACCTGAGGGTGATGGTAATTAAGCAGTCCGTCTGCCTTGTTCGCGCCCCGCTCTGCAATCGATACCGGGGCGGCACCTGCAAGCCCCTTTCTCCTCCGACTGATGGGCAACACAGAATGGAATAGGTGCTTGCCACCGTTTTTGGCATGGTGTGGATTAGTGTGTCTTGCTTTCGTTCTTTGATTTTGCCACAAGGAATGTGATAGAAATTGGGAAACGATGGCCTGGTGGAATGACAGAGCAAGAGCTTCGTATACTTTTCCCAAAGGCGATCCGTTTTCGACTTCGAAAATTTATATGATCTCATCCTAGCACAAAACGAAAATTAATGGAGATTTGAACCTCTAGCCTTAAACATTGCAGATGTTTTAATCTTGATCTGTCTGTCTTTTAAAGTTTACTCTTAGTTTGCAAAGATACCTGCACTCAAAAAAATGTATTCAATATCCAAAACAATGAAAAGTATTGTTCTAAAATATACTTAAAAATATTTTCTAATTTATTAAAATCTGAGAACAAAATTGTACAAAAATAAATTTAGTATCAATGAAAAGCCAATTTCGATTTTAAAATGGCGTAAAATGGTTTTGTGTACATATTTGAGCCGCAGATTAAAAGGCCTGAGATTCCTCATTCATGTTTTATGTAATACAGTTTGATGAGATGCAATGCATTGCATGATGGGTTTTTCATTTTGTCTCTCCCTGCTGTCCGAATCAGTGCCTTACACCTCTAGGTAGGCGCTGTATCGACGTGGCAAATAAATAAATAAGTTATGCCGATAGTTAGCTTAACTATATTTAAGATTTCTGAAATGTGGTCGCAATTACTTCGCTATAGCTGAGGACGATACTTGAGGTGGTGATCAAATACATGAAATATTATATAATTTGTTACACTTGTTTGATAGATTTACAATTTAACGAACTATCATTTTGTGCATTCTTGAAGAAAATATTCAAATTGTAGGGATATGTTTATTGGCCTGATTCTCTACGAAGAATTAAACATTGGTAAAATTTTTTCAACCTCTTATTCAAAATTTGTTCTATATTTTTGAAGTTAATATTTTTTTCAGTCGGCTAGGATATCACAAAGATATTATATATTATTATATATAAAGATATTATATATAAAGATATTATATTATGTAATAGGTTAAAGAAAAAAATTTCAGCAAATTGATTTAATTTGAAAACTGATTTTTTAACCTTTAGAAACGGCTACTCATTAAACTTCTTCTTTTTTCTATCATTTTCTTAATCATTTAGAAAAGAGAACTGAAAAACTTTAATGAAAAGTTTTTTTTTATATATTTAAGAACGTGTTGAAAAATCCTAATACAGCTAAAATTATTATTTGACTTCCATAGATCAACAAAATTAAATTCAGTTTTTGTTGGAGAAATATATCTTTTTCGAATAAATTTTAATGAAAATCAAAATGTTATTAAATATGAGTATTATCTGTTAACTGAATGTTGCTTAAAAATTGATTCCACGAAATAGCATAGTATTATGCAAGACTGCACAATTTTGAATTTACATTAATTTGATTCTAGAAAGGTTTTTTTTTTAAAATTAAATATTAGATCTTTCTTTCTTTTCTCTTGTATAAATATTTAGAAAACAAAAGTTCTCTTTCTCTTAAGTTAAACAAGACTTTTCTGGAATATTTGAATACATATTTGACCTAGTGTATACTACGTAACTGAACGAAGCACAGATGAAGGAAGGCACTGAAAAGACATTTACCGCATCAGTAAATATGTGTGAAGAACACAAATATTTACAGAAACTTATATTGACATTGAAGATTACGCATGCAAGCTTTATCTAAGTGTAAAAGTGTCGCCAATAAAAAGTTTTCACCTGCTACTAGTTTGCCATTTCTGCATCGTTATGCTCCCTTTAGCTCCTGAGGATTCCGATTCTGGTCGTACATTCCTGTGCGATTCTCACTTGTTTTCGGACTTTCCTCCTCCCTTAATACTTTAATACATTTCTTATTTTATACGATACTAGCAGTACGCGCACGGCGATGCCCGTGGAATCAGGACTTCAACAAAATAAAAAATAAAAAAATCGCCCACAATGATACGAAAAAGTTTTCAAAACAAAAGATACACATTATAGATCTTCCCGTTTATTTTTTCCGCGATAATATAACATGTAGAAAAACAGTACAGAGTACATTAATCCAAAACAATATAAAAAAATTGTTGCCCGTGGAATCAGGACTTCAACAAAATGAAAAAAAATTCTTAGAACATGACAAAAAGCTCCGAAGGTTATGACGTCACCTGACCCTTCATCCAATCAAATTGAAAGCTGCGTTCCGGAAGACCTATGTTTTAAAAAATTCTCAAAATTCAGTAAATTACGTTAGAAATTCAAAACTAACTTCATTAGAACGGAAATCGCGTGCTCTTTCCGATGGTCTATCTATTTTTGTCGTACAATTATTCGAAACCAATCTATTGAGAAATTAGTGCGAAAAATCAACCAAAACAACACAAAACATTAAATAAAAAAAATTCTAGATTAAAATTTAAAATTTCGGCTTCGAGGTGCATTCATTCACCATTACGACTACCTGTGTGCCAAATTTCATGGCTGTAAGTGCGATAGATTCGTCTGGACATCGCAGACAAACACACACACACGCACACAAACATTGCCTTTTATATATATTAGAGACATGTGGGTACAGGTATGCTTTTCTTTGGAGGTGGCAGGGAGGAAAAGGATGTCAACCCTCCTTCCGCATTCTAGGAAAAGTTTCCCTCTTAATAGGAACGGAGAAATAATGACTGAGGCAGAAGATTTCAAATTTTAAAAAAGGAGAAAACGACGTTTAACCGAAGCTTTGCGTCGTACAAACAGAGTACTTTATCATTACTATGGTTACGAATATATCGGAACTGTGATGCTACGACGTATAAATATAAACGACGTATAAACGGTGTTTTACTGTATTTCAGAGCAGTACCTCTTCCCTTTGATCGGTATGGTTCAAAATTTTGCACCTATCTACTATTTTATTGTAAAGAATGTTAGGTACAGGAAGCGCGCTGGCCAATGACTCCTGTTAGGATTATCCTATTTAGATCCAAAAAGCCCATTATCCTTATAGTAAAAACAGGCACCTTGACTTATAATTCTGATTATGAAAGAGCTGTTGCTGGATGATGGCTGCTGAAACACTTCCTGGCAACTTGCGTGGAATTTTAACGAATGATAGAGCGATCCGATAAGATCAGGAATGACGAAAGAATACGTTAAAAAGACATGTAATTGGGACGAACACACTTTAAGAACATATTTACAGTTACAAGATTTCCATCCTTACAGAGTGGATGCTTATCCTAAAGATAGCTTCAACGACAGCTGCTTCTTCTGCTGCTGCTACTACTACTTAAAGATACATACTAAAGGCAAGAACATATACTCTGCTAACGTTCATTAGATCTAGTGAGACGAACACACTTTAAGAACTTATTTACAGTTACAGCATTTCCATCCTTACAGAGTGGATGATCATCCTATTACATCTACATCACCATCCACAGCTTAAATGCAGCTTCAGAGACAGCTGCTTCTTCTCCTTCTGCTACTACTACTTAAAGACATATAATTAAGACAAGCATATTGTTGACAAAATGTAATGTCGCTTTCCTGCCTGACTAGTCTTATGTTTGGGAAGAGAGCTTTACAGGGGTAAGTATGAAATGGCCGGGTCAGGACCCCTGACCTTGGCGACCATTTTGGCGACAAATTTGGCGAGCTTGTCGACATATCGATGACTCCAGAAAATGCGACCTTTTTCTCGATATCTCTATTAGGAAAGAAAATACGCTTGAATGCGGTCTGTCGTGTCACGGAGAGTATTTAAGGGCCGCGCTTGGATCAGAATGTTGACCGACTGGACCGACTTTGGAGTTTCGTCTGCAGTGCAAGCTAGAAGGCTGGTGAGCTGAACGCTATTGAAAGTGCTGTTATTGTCGTTATTAGTGATTTTCTGACTGTTTGCATTGCTAAATCTGAAAGTGCTGAACTGTTATTACCTGTGAATTGTTGTCTGTTTACGTTGCTAATCTGTGCAGGATTTGTTGTTTCCTGTTACCTGTGCTACGTGTTTTCCTGCATATTTGTGAATAAACCTTCATTTTCCACTGTTTACACCATACATTCACAGAACGATTTTTGTAACACACAATATATACCCTTCTAACATTCAGTAGATCTACATACTAGCTGCGGTTATCGTATTGACAGAGTCATACGATTCCTATTAAATAGCTGTGAATTTAGGTGTCAAGTGAAGTGACTAGCTCAAAGCAATGACGCAAAACCTTGAGGAAAGAATGTTTCGAATCTTATAGTAAAAAGTACGAGAGGAAATAACAATTTAGAAATGAATGCAAGTTATAGATAACTTAATCCCTTAAGTCTCTCGCCCGTCATATTGACGTGCATCAAATTATCTCATTTTTAGGCTTATAAACTAAAATTTAATCATTAATTAGCTTTATAATTTGACATAAAAATTAAGTAGAATCCATAAGCATCTCAAGTATTCTATGCCTTCTGAGACGAATGAAAACGACAGCCCCTTTCCGAAACAGGAGGGGTCATTTTATTAGATAGCAAAAAAAAAAAAAAAAACCGATCCTTAAGGGGTTAAATGCAGAATTTCCTAACAAATATCACATACATAAATTCACCCATCTAGATTGTTGTGTTCTTGAGTTGATATTCACATACACAAGTATCGACATACCGATAAATAGTCAACCTGGTGATGGATTTGAACTAAAATTTGATGCTGATCTGCAATTTTGGTAATAAAGCCATATTAAAAATTTCATACACCTAGCTTCTTCTGTTTTAGAGTTATTGTGTTCACATTCACTTAGAAGAGCAGGCAGACTTCCAGTTAACGGATTTTATTAATACAAATCTACCATTTTAGTCAACGACCGATAAAGGCAATTCCAGAAATAGTTTTTTCGGACTCAGAAAGGTTTAAACCGCCGAAATTCAACAAAAATTCGAGGGTGAATTTTTTGGCGATTACAACACTTTCTGTTTCTATACTTCGAATGCAAGAAAATCAAAATTAAAATTTTGGAAATGACAATATTTCTGTTCTGAATTTCATTTCAAAAATATTGTAATGATCCTAAATTTTAAAAGAAATGCGAAAAATGAAGTTTTGATAAATTAGGAAATTCAATTTGAACCAAGTATTCAAGAAGTCTTAAGAAATTTTTTAGTCACGATTATATTGATATAAGGCGCATTTATAATTCTATTCTTGAGAGGCAAACTATCTTAAGTCCAATTTTGATGATTTTGATGTTTATATCGTATTCTGCACAGAACGAAACAGAATGATATTGCCAAGTAAAAATAATTTGGGTGGTAGGATTAAAATTCTTGACATGTACCCACATTGTTGGTTTAGATTGTTGTAGCCCACATACAAGATTCGGGACCGTTCAGTAAAAGTAAAGGAATTATTAATCATTTAGAATTGAAGGGGGCGAAAAACAAATTATACAAGAGCAATCTAGATGAATTGAACAGGAAGACTAAATATTTAACAAGTGGTTACAAAGTAGGTCTTAACAGATGCAGTACACTAACAGGATTTAAGACTATTCTCATTTTGGACATTATTGATAGGAATTTTGACAAGGAGAACATAAAATAAAAAATAGTGTTTTAACATTTGAATACAGAGAAGTATGTACTTAGCAGAGGTGGTCTCCAGACAAGATATGCGACCGATGACTGTGTTGCAGTCTAAAAAATCAGTTTAACTTCTTTTGTAACATTCTAAAATTGTTACTTAAGATATTTTACTTCTGAAGTACAGAATTGTTGTAGAATTTGGACGAAAATTCTGTGAAAAGTTGGAGAAACCCGAAGTTGTTTTAAGCGTTCTCAGTAAAATATGATTTAAGAATTATTCAGAATTATTATGTTAATAATTTTATTTTTAGACATTTTGTAAAGAATCATCGCCATTTTGATCTTTTGTTTCTTCGATTAAATAAATGAAAAGTAAGTTTTATTAACGAACATCAGAAGCGTAATTCAATGAGAACGCGATTGTCTTTTCTTTGCCAAGCAAATTGAAAAGTAAACTTTCCTAAAGAACATCGGAACAACAGTTCTGTCAGAATACGATGGAAATTCCATTCGGTTGAAGATTCCGACTTATCGGCGCCGCATCTTCCCTCTTCCAGTTTGATACTCTTCATTAAAAAAGGAAGTCGACTTCACTTAATTAAAATCAAAGCTCTTGTCAAAATAATCGCGCAACTTTTGATCCAAGCACAAAAACCAAATCTACTTCTGAAGAAACTCCGTCGGATCTCACGTTTCACGTCAAATCAATCTTCCAATCCAACATGCGAATGCATCAGGCGGACCAATAGCGATCCAGAGCCATCCTGTTACCAGACGCATTACCTCAACAGCTCCCGCCAAAACGTAATGAAGAAAGAAGAACTATTTTGTTGCGCGCGGTTAAGTGGCCCACCATTTGAGTAATGAGCTATAATGAGTGACCATTCATCATATTCAATCACTGTAATCCTTCTTGCTTTGAGGGGCTCGCGGAGTTGACCAAGTGACAAGTGGGGACCAAATGATAGCCTTTTATTTTTTCTTGCTTCGTTCGCAGGGGGTGGTGGTGTGGGAGAAGATGGACTATTCTGCTGTAATCAGTTTGCGTGCGTGACGGTGCGTTTGTGCGTGCGTTCGGTCCGTGTGCTGCTGGAAAGACAATTTGTGTCATTGCTTGTTCTATGTCTTTCCCTCTAAGGTTGTGATCTTTTTAATAGAAAGGCGGTCCCGATCATTAATGGATTCATGTTTCGCTTCTGTTTTTTTTTTTTTTTCCCCTTTCGATTTATTTGCGAACATTGCTGATAACTTTTGCATTTCGTGAGAAGCCATTTTTACCTACTGAAGTTTTGATATATTGAAGAGGAATATGAAAAATAATCTTAAATGAAAAAATAATAACTTGTTTATTTGTAAGTGCGTTGTTACAGTGAATTTTTTATTGAATCTGTTCAAAAACTTCTGTAACTCGTAACGCTTAACGTCCTATTTGTAGGACAGTTACATTTCACTTCGGTCGCTAAACCGAAGCCATTCCATTTTTTCCCCTTTTTTTTGCTTTGTCCAAGCAGTTAATATGCATTCCCGAAACCCTAAACAGTTTTCAACTGGCATATGCCACACATTGGCCAGATTTTCAAACTCAAAATGTCAACTTTGAGCTTTTTAATTTTTTGCTTTGATTTATTTTCGAATTAATGCAGGGAATTCAAATGTATTCGTTATATTTTGATATTTTACTAATTTTTAAAAATCTTTTTATATATATCTATAAAAAAAAAAGATTTTTAAATTACTTTTTACCGGTTTTTCGATAATTTTTTCTAAAAAAATAAAAGTAAAAAACTTTTTTTTTTCGAAATTTAATTGTAATTCACAGTTATCTTAATTTTTGTGTTTTTAACATAATTTAATTGAAAATTACTGAAGTATATGTTTTAAACTAATTGGCCATTAGCGGGGTAAGGTGTTATGTAAAATTGTAATATACAGTAGAACCCCGCTAACCAGAACTAATTGGAACCGGTGCCTATTGGATTACAAAAAATTCGGATTACCCGAAATTCCGATAAAAATAGAAAAGGAAAAAAAGTGTGCTAAAAAAAAAAGGTAAGTTATAAGTACTCAGTACTACTATCTCTTGAATTCTTTTATTCAAAAGCTACAGAAAGAGAATATGTCTCCCCTTTTCATTAGAATAATGGATGTGCTCCTGTATGAAGTGACCTTATCTTACGGCGAATTGCATTAGTTTCTTTAATATGTACAAAATTATGCATGCTAAAAAGTACTTTTTTGTTTTCAGTATGTATATTTAAATCTTTTCAGGTAATCTTTGAAATTACATATAATTTTCGAAAATCAAATCGGTTCGGATTAACAGGAATTTCGGATTAGCGGGGTTCTACTGTAGATGCAGTAGTCCACTTTTCCATTGAGACTTAAAAATTTGAGGTGAGATCACAGGTCCGTTACGGAGGCAGTTCCTATTCATGTTTTAAGCAGGTCATTCACATCTCTTCCAAAATGGAATTTTTGGAACACGGGAAGGAAAAAGCAATCGTCATCTTTGAAAACCGATGGAAATTGGCATAGCGGAATGGCAATTCTGGAATTCAAACGAACTCAAAATCCAACACTTCATGCCCCGATTCCAATTTGGGCCTCGATGCGAGGGTAGCGACACATCAAAGGATCTGCCTACATTGAGACCTCGCGTCGAGGATGGAAATGAAACTCGAAATCTCCTGTGTAGGGGAAAAGGAGGAAGATAGAAATCTGCGACGTTGAACCTTGTCTCAAAACAAACTTTGGAGTCTCCGTGAATGACGTGCCTCATTTTTCGACTTAAATGGATGGTAAAAAAACAGTCTTGGGACATATGGAGTGGAACGGAGTACAGATGAATGCCAAGCTTTACACACCAAATGCGCTACGTCAATTCAAATATGCTATCTATAGTACATGTTGCGCTTTTCATCTTTTTTGGATTTTACTATGTCATCAATTATTTTTTGTGTTTTTTGCCTCTGTTCTTTTCTCGGGATGAAAATATATAATTAATATAAGTTATCCTCTTATCATCTGTAATTGTACTTTTAATTAAAAATTACCAATTATCTCACATTCTGAGAAAATCGCGTAAGTTCAAGTATCCCTAAGGGGCAAGTATTCCTAGTTTCCGCTACACCATCTCTTGAAATAACGTTTCACATATTTATTTATATTTATAATTTATATATTTATTTCTACTTAGTTATTTGTTTATATTTATGGATTTCTTCATATTTATATATTTTTGTGTTTATAGATGTATTTATAACATAGATTTATGATTTATTATAGGAAAATAACTTTGTAATGAAACATACATATTTTTTTTATTTCCTATCCCACTTGCCAGATTTGGGTTTCCATTAGTGTATGAAATATAGTCTTCACCAAGCGATCGATCGCGTAAGATCAAGTATCCTTAAGGGTCAAGTATTCTTAGTTTCCCCTACACCATCTCTTGAAATAACGTTTCATATATTTATTTATATTTATAATTTATATATTTATAATTTATATATTTATTAATATTTATAATTTATATATTTATTAATATTTATAATTTATATATTTATTAATATTTATAACTTATATATTTATTAATATTTATAATTTATATATTTATTTATATTTATAATTTATATATTTATAATTTATATATTTATTTCTACTTAGTTATTTGTTTATATTTATGGATTTCTTCATATTTATATATATATATATATATATATATTAGATATATTTATAACTATAGATTTATAATTTATTATAGGAAAATAAATTTGTAATGAAACATAAATATTTTTTTATTTCCTATCCCACTTGCCTGCTTTGGTTTACCACTAGTGTATGAAATATAGTCGTCACCAAACTAACAATTAATTCGGAAACCATATTCGTCACTTTTCGATTATTTTGAAAGCGACATGAAAATACGTGATTATAACACTTCCAGATGGTGAAATCTCTGAGACAGTGTGTACGAGGGAAAGGGGGTCGAGCAATACGAGAAAGAGAGTGGAGGCAGTAGCAATTTTCTTTGCGCAATATGTGATGAAAGTGGCTTCCTCTGGGACTAGGGGGACGGTTCGTTAAAATGTCAACCGGTTTTCTGGGGCGGATTATTGAGATAGGATGGAGAGAGACAAATCCCACTGGAATTTAATGTACTTCAGGTTCGTCGCAGGGTTGCAACATTTGGCGTTTATCTCATGATGGCGAAGTTTTGTAATGATATCTTAAGAACCATAACGATGAATGTTGTTGATTTTTGATTTTAATATACTGGTTTGTGTATGCGTTCTTTATCGCCTGCTTTGGCAGTAGGTGAGTTTTGTGGGAAAAAATTATTTCGGCTTTCCTTTCCTTAACGAAATTGAACCAATCAATGTTACTGGTTACTTCTCTCTATTGAATTTGTTATAAAAGACTTTATTAAGTTTTTCTTTTTCTAAAGAGTTTCTTTCCTTTATTTCAATCAATGGATAAATTCAGGCCACAGAGGGCATAATTTTAGACTATGTAGTCATTCCCTTGACAGAAAATTTATCCATATTAGAACTCCGATGGCGAGTGGCCTTTGAAAACGTTCACCATTCGAGTTCTCTTCCATTTCTTCCATTCTAATTATTTTCTTTTATGTGTTTTAATTGTTTTAATCACACAGGCCTGTGATGAAAAAAATACAAGAGAATTGATAGCTGAATTTTATGTATTTTTTGGTGCTGATTTCAAAAAAATAATGAAAAATTTCTATCACGTCACGTTTTCTTGAAAAATTCAATTTAACTTGGATTTTTATGAACATTTACCATAAATTTTTTTTGTGAATTGAACATAAAAGAGGAACTTTAAAAAGAAGTTTCAAAGGAAAAAGAGTACGTACTTATAAATAGAATTTTTTTTGTTTTGTTTTTTGCTCAGCTTAAAATTTGTTTCAAACTTTCATGTACACAAATATAATATTTGCTCCTCTTGGTCAATCGTCTATTTTATGTAAGTTGCCTTAATAAAAACAAATTAAAATCGTTTGTTGGTGATTTTCTGGATTAAATGGATAAAACCCACTGTTGCCAGATAGTACATGCAAAATTCTTCTAGAGAATTTTTTTTCAATTAGGATTTTAGCAAAAATATCGATATTGATTTAACAAAAAACCCTGAAGTGATGGAAAAAAAAATGGAAGTCATTTTCGAAATCAGCTCACGAAATAGCATAAAAATTAGCGAAAACGTTTTTTGTATTTTTCAAAAACTTCAATTTCGCAGGCCTGTGTAATTAAAGCATGATTTTTTTGGTGTTTGATTCTGTAGTAATTCGTTATTTAATTTTGGACAATATTGTTGATACAATCACTGGATGCTGCTGCGTTGGCACGCAAAAGGTGTATTGTTATCGCTATTGTTTACTTCTTCTGTTTCTTCTGTACTTTTCTTTTTTTGTATTCAATTATCTGTATTTTGTATTTTATTGGAAGTTGCAGCATTTTTGCGCCATTCTGTCTAATACAAAGTTTAATTAATTTTTTAAATTTTGATATCTTTCGTTAAATTATATTAATTGTAATTGGTATTGACAGAAATATTCTTTGCTCCCCATTAATATAACTTTAAAAAATGCATAATTTATTTAAAACAAGCAAACCATTTTCCAAGTGGGAAAACATTTGATGACATTCAAAAAATATTGTAGCAACTCCAGAGTTACAAAACAAGTAATAACATAATGCTAGATATAATTCAAGATAAATGAATGAAGTTCAAATTAAAATAATTATTTAGCACATTTTATTGAAATATATAAAATCTGGTTTATTTTCTGAATAATTTTGGTTTAACATATAGTAAAAAAGCTTTTACGCAATGCCAAAATTGTTCATACGACTTCACTTGGGTCAAGAAGGAGCCTTTATGTAAAAGCATATAACACTAACAAATTAGTTAAATCCTTAACTATTTTTCGTCTTTTTCTTTTTCTCAACTTTATGAAATGGCTAAATAAACAGCATATAAATAAATAATTTAAATGACTCATTGACTTGCGTATATGCAAGTGTTCAGTTATACTAGTGGCATACATTCATTCACACCATTCTTGTAAACTTTACTACTTAAAAAAAATACTTTTTTTTAAAATAACCCTTCGTTAGTCGCAATCATTTTCGTCCTTAAATGGTCGCCATATATCTCGTAGATTTAAATCTGTTATATGATATGCTCATCCGGTTTTGATAATTATTCCTTTATAATTATACTATAATTAGTCCTAATGAGAATATAGTGAATATTCTATATGAAGAATTCAAGTTATAATGCATTGAAAACAGCTAATAGATGCAGACTGCGAGCATATATCTGTTGGATATTGCGACTAATGGAGAGTTAGAGATTTGTCACGTAGTAAAAAGATAAAAAGAAACATTGTACGTGCAACATTCGGCTCTTATGCGAACCATCTGAAAGATGATAGCAAATATAAATAAATAAATCATATAATAAATATGTACAGTCACTGAAAGAAAAGGATACTGTGTAGCAATTCCACTGATTTACTGACTTTGATATATGGCTTGATGCACTTGTGTTTTCAATTTATCCATAGAATTTTGTACAAAATATCTTTTTACAATGATAATGGAGTGACTTGCGTTTCCACGAAGACCTACACCACGAAAATTCTTAAAACCGAAAACTACAGTATTTTAAAATGTCCAGTTTCAGTGCTCCATATTCGCCCCCTGACAGCAGCGGCGGCGATTAGGTGGGAAAAGTAAGGATCGGACAAAAATCTTAGACATCTAAACACAGGCACCGTCACGTAAATGTCTAATGAGCGCCTTTATGCAGTGGAAATATTAGGGGGAAATGGCTTTTGGTTAACACTTGACCTAACTTAACATAATGGCTTATGGTTAACACTTGACCTAACTTAACATAATGGCTTATGATTAACACCTGACCTAACTTAACATAATGTCTTATGGTTAACACTCGACCTAACTTAACATAATGGCTTACGGTTAACACTTGACCTAACTTAACATAATGGGTTATGGTTAACACTGAACCGGCGCCGTTGTGCGCCGCACGACTTTGCACATATTGACGGCGCGGGCCTGTCTAAACGTACAAGGAGTATAGGGGGTAGGCAACAGAATTTAGTTATAAAATTAGCTAGTTTTCTCTGACACTATTGCTTTTTTATTATTCCTAGTTTTAGGCAGCTAAAATGAAATAAAAATTTAATTTCTCGCGTAAAAAGTAGGAGGCGTCACTGCGTGACAGTTGCGCCCTAGATCATTGCTTAGGTTGGCCCTATGGAAAATCTGGCACTGCTCATAATCGGATTCGTTTCCATTTGGATTCAAAGCTTAATCAATATCTGAAATATTCAGCATTTTTTTGCATGTATAAAAATGACCGCGTTGTCTCGGTGATAAGGTCTCAGCTTCAGAGTCGGAGGCTTTTAGGTATGATACCAGATTATTATAACAAGTGTTTGGTTCGCAGTTTATACAGACGTTTATAAATCATTTTAAAAGGGTTTAATGCTAAATTCAAAGCGAAAATTTGAAATAGAACAGAATGATGATAAACGTTTGGATGTGAATAATTGGACATATCTTTATATATTTTAACATAGCAGCACATCGATAGTTAACTGAGCCAACAATTTCTTGGTCAGTATCGCAGAACTAGTTATCGCTCAATTATTTATTTTACTGACCGAAGCTGGCAAAGTATCCAGCGCAAACAAATGGCCCAACATTCGATGCAAACGATAAATTTCAATTGTTTTGCGAGTTGGCGACTGAATTTGTTTCTCGTTGGATTTAAACGTTCCTGTCAGCGACAACCCTGAAGGGTTCGACCAGCGCGTCGAGGGGGTGACTTGCAACAATCCAAACTGTCACCGGGAATTTGCTTAGAATGAGCCCCACGCAGGCGTTTACGGAGGAGCTATTTACGGGGTTAAAACAGTTCCAAGGGTATATAGTGTCCTCGGGGACTTCCAGGATGGGGGAACAATAAAAAGCTCCTCATTCCCCCTTCACACACTTAACACCCCCGTCAAATTGAATTGACTCTCTCAATGGCAACAAATGAATTTGATTTCTTGGCTTTCCATTCAAAGAGGACCGTAAACTGATTAGGCGGGAAAATTCGCTGGTGTTCCAAAAACAAGGACTAGATCGTTTTGGCTGTGTTGCCAGTCTGCAGGAAGGGAATTCTGTCGTTGAGAACAATATGGCAGCCGGCATTTTTAAGTGGAGGCTCGTCCCCTAGAGCGGTACGTGAGATGAAAACGATGTCGCACTTTGCTGTTCCCCCTTTGTGGAGCAATTCCGGAAAAAGCACCTGATGGACCTGATGCATTTCTTGCCGAAGAATGCAGGATGGAGGGGCAGAAAGGAATCTTTTATTCTGGTCCATCCTTCCTCGTTGTCGCTCTCCCCATACATCCTATGCCCTTTTGTCTGTGTTTTATTTTGCAGCTGTTTTTTCTCCTATTTTTTGCGGACAAGTTGCAGAATTTTGTTTCTGTCTGTCTGACAGATTGCCCAAAGCAAAAAAGAAATAAGAAAACTACTTTTAAATTATTTCACTAAAGCCCACTCTGCTCTTAAGATTCCACACCTTAATTATAAGTAACAGTTTAAATATGCATGAAAAAACCTACGAAAACGACTGTTTCTGGCACTGGAATCATTAGAGGAGGATTTCTTAAACTAGTCCCACTCGCAATCCGTTTCTGGGTAGGAAACATTTTTGAGACCCCATAATCCGCCAGAATTTTTTTTTTAAAAAAAGGAATAAAGAAATGATTCACGGTAAATGAAAGGAGGTTCGTTCAAAATTAGTTATTTGGTAAATTTTAATAAAAACTATTTAAGTTAAGAAGATATCCTGGAATATTTTTTCTTACAAATGTTTCAGAATTTGGTAGAATTAGCTCTAATGATAGTTCACTCGATTCCCACACTTTCTGCAGGACCCGATATGAGCAGTGACCAACAGTTTAGAAAGCTCTGCTTTAAAGAATGGAACGAGACTTGAACCTTATTCAGAAACAAAACCGTTTCTTGGCAAACGCTTGGGATTCACAACTCAATAACAAAATGCATTCAATGCAACCGTTTATTACGGGATTCAAACTTTAATACCTCAGTCATTGTCTAAGTGTGAAATTTACTAGCCTCTATCGATAGACCGTACTTATTATGGTCCATCGACTGATTTTAGTAAATGTATAATTTATGCTTATTATAATAAGCATAAAGATTTATTACATTCGGATCCAGCAGGCATTTGCTTAGGACGTCGTACGTATCTGAAGGCTATATTTTATGTACAGTAACACCTCTTTACAACAATACTTTGTGGACCAAATAAAGATATTGCTATAGAGGGATGTATTATTTTCTCGAGGGGCGATATAATTACGATATAAAAAAACTTAAATTTTTTGGGTTGTTTTATGTGGACACAATACAACAATATACATTTTGCAGAAAAAGGCATCACTATAATGTTAATCATTGTTAAAGCATACAAAAATTTAACAAAAATCAGGTATGTGAGCTGTACAATAAAATAGTTCACATACCTGAGAAACTTATTTATCGAAAAAATCCAATATTTTCGTTTGCTTATTCATTTTTTCACTGTTAAGTCAACTAACAAGGTTTGCATTCACTTTTTCAACTGTTA
>BGPR01002154.1:130216-192412 GCA_013235015.1 Araneus ventricosus
TTTGCATTCACTTTTTCAACTGTTAAGTCAACTAACAAGGTTTGCATACAGTCTAATGTGCGAAAATGATCATCATTTGTGGATGAAAGGCTTGAAAAAAATGCCCGTAGGGACTGAACTGACTGAAGAGCTTCCTGGGATGTCAATAAAGATTGATGGATCTGTATCATCATCATATTTGGAAACCGAAATATTGTTACAGAGGAAGAAAGTGGTGTTCAGACTTTTTAAAAATCACATTGTTGAAGGGGTTTTACGTGTTGGTGGTGTTATGTACAGAATATCGTTATATTGAGGGGAGATTAACATTATGTTCTATGCAAATTCACCGGGACCACAAAATTTTATTGTTGTAGAGGGATTTATCGTTGTAACGAGAGTTTACTGTATTATGTATCTAATACTGTTATTGCCGGTTTAATATTTTGAAAATTCTCATCCTTCTTCAAAGAAAATCAAGTCAATCTGCTTGTATAAAACATGTTTCACGTATAATATGAAGTAGCTTTTTTTTAGTTTTTAATGTCTTTGCATTCGATTGTTTGTTAATTCATGTAATACCACTTTCCAATGAAAAAAAATCAAAATGATGGCACATATAATGGAAAAAATCTGGTTTTATTTCCATCCTTTCTGTGCAGACCTATTTTTTAAAATCTTCATTCGCTTGCAAATTATTAATTTTTAAAGTTCCTCTGAACATCTAAATCACGCTGTAAGCAAAGGAAAAATATTGTCATTTTCCAGAATTTCGACTTCAAAATTTCGATGAATCTCCACGTTTTAACCCTCTGAGCCCTATCCCGCCTTAAGCCGCCCCATTTGACAGAGGCCGGACTCAGGCGGTTTCGGGCGCCTGAGTGAATTTTACGGGAGAAAAGTGGTTCGTTTCTTTGTTGACAATTGAACGGGCAAACATAGGTGTCGACCTCCTGGAATTTCTGTAAAGAAAAGAAGGATTTCATTCTGTTTTGTGAACGAAAATTTACTTCAGTTTTTGAGGTACTGGAATTCTCACTCTAGCCGGATTCAGAGAGTTAAACCTCTGCGAATCCAAAAAACCCCCATGTTTTGGAACTATGTTCGTGAGTATGTCAGCAAGATAACTCAAAGTGGTAACGATCCAGATGGATGAAATTTTGCATGTGGTTTTGACACCAAAAAAATGCCATAAAATTGAACATATTTAGTTTTAAACACAAAGTCTCATTATACAAAATGTCGATGTTGGTGCTTTAAAGAAAATTTCAAATAAACCGATTCTTTTTATATACGATGGGATTATGTTTAGGAATATTTATATCAGCGTAATGAGACTTCGCAGAGCTTCCCCTATATTGTCAGCCTGAATTGTCGCTAACTATACTCAATATTAAATTTATTTAATGTAAATTGATTGATTTAGTTGAAAATAACTTAATCGATTTATTTAATTCAAATTAATTTAATTTGGCGAAAATAAATGAATTGATTTAGTTTAAATTAATTGAGTTCAATGAAAATAATAAATTGAATTATTTAATTTGAATTAATAGATTTCGTTGAAAATAAATTTATTTAATGTAAAGTGCTTGTATCTGTTGAAAATAAATTAATTGTTTAATTTAATTTAAATTAATTGACTTCGTTGACAGTGAATATTTGCGTCCAAGGTAGGACATTCTTAACGACTCAGCTAACAAATGGGTGAAATGCCCATTCTGCTTCTCAACTGCTTTTGAAATCAAGAAAAAATTATTATAATTTCCCTCTGACAGCTGCTGTACTAATTTAAAAGAACCCTTTCATTCTTTTGTATTTAACTTAAAAAACCGTCTGAAATAAGCACGCATTATCCACGCTCACTGAATAAACAAATAATTAACCCAAGAACTCTCTTCTGTTAATATTACAGCATTCCTAATTACACATTCAAATAGCAGCCATAATACTCTTTTATTTCTAACCAAATACGTCCCCTGATCGCCTATTCAGACCCAAGGTTGTTACTCATCGCTGAGGTTACTTCATCTCTGTGTCCAGTAGGCGCCGGTCTTAAACACAGCTGTCACGGGGGACAATGGGGACGAAAACCGAAATATTTTCCACGCCACAGGGTGGTACAGGAGTCATCAAGACAGTCAAGAACCATGGCTACCATCCATGAAGAAAAAAGGCCCCCAAAAAACAAAATTTAAATATAATTCGATCTCAAAGGCGCAACGATGGCAACTGACGCGTAATGAGAAGCCAAAATTAAAAAGATGTTGGAAAAATTGAAGAAAGAAATCTAGCTGAGGAAAGTGATTAGTAGATACCGAACGGGAGGAAGATGGATAAAAAATAATAATAATAATGACTCCAACAGTTGAAAAATCTGTGATCAATCATCGTCTGGCCTTATGTCATTGGCAGCCGTGCCCGGAGGGGGTATCTACCGCTAATTGCGAGCTCCGTACACCCTGTTTCCATACCACCTTGCAGCCCGTCGTGTTAAAACATTAGGCATATTAAAAGACAGAAACTCGGAGGGTCATATGAGGGGTCCAGTTTTTGATTTATAGGACTGATTTGTCAAGGCTCTCTCAAAGGAGGCCGCCGAGTGTAATGAAGAGAGTTTATAATGAAAACTGCCTGCAGGGCCTGGGGGGCAGGCAGGCAGTGGATAGGAGGTGTCCAGCACGCCTCGCAACTCCCCTCATGATTCGAATCTATCGATGGTTTGTTTTTGTTTTTGGCAATTTAGTGTTTCTGTTTCTGTGTTTCACACCTGGGAAGGTGGGAATCGTATAAGTTCGTTGTGCCAATCGATTTTTTAAGGGGTGTTAATGTCGTGATAGGGGATATAATGAGGGGCGTGGATCTGGATGTGGAACGGATGGTGTTTGAGTTTGAGGGGTGGGGGTCGAGAACGGATGGGCCTTGTCAGTACTTCCCGCAGGAGATTGTAGTTCTGGGTAGAAAGAATGAGATTTTGATACTTTTTGTGGAGCTCTGCAATTGCGCAGATGTGAAAATTAGAACATCATCGATTTCCGATAGTAATATACCAAGACAACACTCAAATATTGGGAAAATTATATTTTAATCTTATAAATGGGAAGGAGACTAATGATATTAATGAAATTTATCATTTATATTTTTCGCATCAAATACTGTATCCCAGCGCTGAAGAACTAAAATTCTGTACCTTGATACAAAAAGTTCCCAAATCTATAGATTTTCAAATGTTGACACGTTACTTCAAAATGATGGTAACTATAAAGGAAAATGTTGCCGGCGTAGTAGATTCTAAATTTGAGATTTTCATGTCAAAGCTTTTGAAATTACTAGATCGATACGATGTTCATTATGCGAACATAAAATGCTTGAAAAACTATTACGGATATTTTTATAACTAATTATTTCAATTGGCAAGAACTTGGGAGCTAAATTAACAAATTTTCCTAAATCAAGAATCAGCTAGTAATGATTTAATCAACTTAGCATTTTTCATTTGAGAAAATATTTTATTTGATGAACGCAAGGGTTGCAATCTTAGTAACGCTTTCCCCTTTAACGGCTCTTTTGAGAGAAGATAAAGTTTTCATTCTCCGCTCTAGCATGGAAACTCCTAAATTGGTCAGTGATTCAAAGGACAATTTTTTGATTTTACGGCTTTGATAAGGGTCTAACGAATCTAGCGACACCGAAATTATTCTCCAAATGGGTGAAAGAATAAATATGTTGGCTTTTTTATATCTGATTTTAACCTGACAATTATTGGAAAAAGCTAGTGTGCAAAGTGGTCGTCGAAATAACGTTTTCCGGAATTAACTTATAGAATTTGAGAGGCGAGAAAAGTTAGCTAAGGTTTTGTGTTCGCATACACACAGGCATAAATCCAAAAACATTTTTTTCAGACTCAAACAGGTTTTAACTCTCCAATTTTTCCAAAACTTTCAGGCGGAATTTTTTGACGACTGCAATACATTCTCTATGTTTAGATTCGCGTACTATAAAATGAAAGTGGGCATAAAAATAAAATAAAAAAAACCGCGATTCATTTCCTTTTGACCGCGAATGATGAATGCAAGTCCATTCCTGCTTCTAAACGAAGTCCTTCCAGTGATTTACCTGCTTCATTTACATGACGAATGAGTCAGGTGGGTGACCAGACCACGTGTCAGATTTATGGTATCACTCTAATGTATTCCAAAGTTCGTAACTCATATCGAACGCGCCTACTTCCTGCAGCAGCACTTACTGCGAAGCCGCATGCCGAACGATCATGATTTAGGAAGGGTGGAAGTCTGACTCGTGTTTCTTGCCAAACCTAATTTAGCGCCGCGCCAGAAATCATCCAGAGAAACACGACTACTTAACCCTACTTGGCTTTTAATGGGCTGGGAGAGTGCTCAGGTGGAAAGTGGCCCATCTCGACATAGTTTTTGTTTCTACTTTCACGAATGGAATGGAGGTGGGCATTGAGAGGGTTGTGATCACCTCTCTGCCTTGAGGTTTGATGGACATCGACGTTTCAGATCTCTTTGGAACTAGTGGCGTAGCAAAAGGGGGGAAGGTGGTCCGCCCCGCGCGGGACTTTAAACTGGGCTGCAAAATAAGACGTGCAAGAAAACTATTTTATAATTAAGAAGACCAGTGGCACCGGCTCCGTCATGGCGTACGCTAAAAATATAATTAACTAGCAGTACGCGCACGGCTTTGCCCTTGGAATCAGGACTTCAACAAAATAAAAAGAAAAAAAAACCCGCCCACAATGACATGAAAAAGTTCTTGAAACAAAACAAAAGATACACATTATTGATTTTCCCGCTTATTTTTCTTCGCGGTAATGACATTTCAACTGTAGAAAAGCAATACAGAGTACGTTAATCCGAAACAATATTAAAAAATTGCAACGTGAAAATGATTATTATACAGCAAGCAAAATATAAAATTGAAACCGAAAATAATAATCGAAGTCATTCAATTGAAGGTTATAATGTCACCCTGCCCAGTCAGTCAATGAAATTGCCCGTAACGTTCAGGCGAGGAGTCGCGGGAGGAAGCCTCGCTAGAGGAAAAATATCTTTCAACTGATCAGGAAAAAATTAATTAAGAAAAAAACGGGAAAATATATTTTAACCGTTCTTGTTTTAAATCCGACAGAACCGTTGCAGTTATAAGCTGAAAAAAAATTGAAAATAATAGTGTTATTAGAACGTTGGATGCAACAAATTTAGAAACAAAAGTAACATTTCGATGGCAAAACTGGCTATTTTTTAAAAATTTCTCAAAAGTCAGTAAATTACGTTATAAATTCAAAACTAATTTTATTAGAACGGAAATCGCGTGCTCTTTCCGATGGTGTATCTATTTTTGTCGTACAATTATCCTAAAACATGCTATTGAGAAATTAGTGCAAAAAATCACCCAAAACAAACACAAAACATTAAATAAAAAATTTTCTAAATTAAATTTTAAAATTCCGGCTTCGAGGTGCATAGAGTTACCAATAAGACTACCTGTGTGCCAAATTTCAAGGCTGTAAGTGCGATAGATTCGTCTTGACATCTCACGCACGCACGCACGCACGCACACGCACACACACACACACACACACTCACAGCCTTTTATAAGTAGATATACATAGATAGATTTTATAGTAGATATACTGTAGATTCAGTAACGTGATTTCACTTCTGTCTTTTGACGAAATTGAAAATAAAATCCTTCAAAATTAAAAAAAATCATACACTTTGTATTTAATTTTAGAAATAAGCTTCAATAAAAGTGAAGTAATGTACAGTAATGTATTGTAGTACTGTAATACAATACCGACTGATTAGCTATGGGTTTGGCGCGAAAGATCAATGCCAACTTCGCCACCTACCATTAGTCACTTCCACCTTTATACAATAGGGTGTAAAAGAACTCTCTGGACATTTTTAAAGATATATGTTTGTTCGTTGATACTTTTTTAGACGATCACGGATAACAGAATCTGACTTTTAACAAACAATGAATATTTGAATAAAATTTGACAAGCTCTATGTCGAATAGTTTAGTTCCAACAGGCCTTCGAGGCTAAGGTACCTGGTTTTACCTCACTTTTCCCTACAGCTATATAAACTTACTTACTGATCAAATTTTCTCCAAGTGAATGATGTTTTTAAACAGAAAAACATGAAAAGTTTATCAGTGAACTTCCGTTTTAATGGTCAAGGAGAGTGCTCAGGTGGAAAGTGGCCCATCGACATAGTTTTTGTTTTCTTTTTCACGAATGGAATGGGAGTGGACATAGAGAGTGTTGCGATCATCAAAAAATTCTGCCTCGAGGTTTGATGGACACCGACGTTTTAGATCTCTTTGAGACTAGTAGCGTAGCTAAAGATGGGGGGGGGGGCGGGCCGCCCCGGGCTGGACTTTGAATTGGATTGCAAAATCAGACACGCAAGAAATGTTTTTATATCATTTTTTAAAAACTACTCTTTATTATATGGTAACAAAAATTTTATTATATATACAAAAGATGTGTTTAAAATTGTCGCAACGCGCGTGCAGTAACTAAAACAATGAAAAGTATTTTTGTAAAATACACCTGAAAATATATTCAAAAATTTATTGAAATCGGACGAAAAATGCACAGTAATAAAATTGGTATCATTACAAAGCTAATTTTTTGCGTTTTAAGGTGTTGTAAAAATAGTGTTTACGTAATAATAAGTTTCGAAGTCATTGAGGAAAACGTTAACATTTCGAAATTTAGATCATACAGAGATAGCTAAAAGTAAATAAAGAAGGTAATAAAAATAATACCAGAGTGAATCGAAAATAACTAAAAGCAAAAAACAAAACAAGGAATCCATTCTAGTCCACTTTTTCAAGGGCTAAGAACTATTCGAAATGGATTTAAAAAAATAAATTTGGGAAATTTTCTGTAAGAAGCAAGCATTACGCTAAACAAAGCTTCTCATAGCCCGAATTCCCCAAACAAAGACCAATGAGGATAGTCCACAACATATATTTATTTAATCTATCTCTTAATTTCTATTGTTCTCTGTTTTTTGTTTAGCTGCTGCATTATCTTAATTTTATCTAACTTTATCTATTTTCTACAAATTATTTTTGATATTTTAATTTTATTGTATGCTAATTAAAATATATTTTTTTAGTTCTAGTTTTAAATATAAATTTTGCTTCCTTTTTAAAATTTGTTCTATTTTGTTGATTGTTTGCATGCGTAAACATTTCGATTAATTTTTAATTAGGAGACTAATTGAATTTTTGAAAAACTCATTCTTAGTGTTACGAACCGCATAATTTAGAAATTTGATCATTTTACGAGGGCGACATACAAGCCGGCACATTCTTTCCAAATTTCCACACCACGCCAAAGGCTGAACGTGTGGCATCGGGCGGGATCGGGTGTCGAAACCTGTGCTGACGAAGCCAAGACTGCCACTGGGTCACGGCCCTCAATTGATTTAGGGACAATAATTAAAATATTTTTTAAATTAATTCAAAATAGAGGTGTCAGCTGGAGCTTCCTCCCCTTGACTTTCTCGTATACAGTATAGCACCGTTTATACGCTTCTCATTTATGCGTCGTTTACATTTATACGTCGTTTACATTTATACGTCGTTTACATTTATACGTCGTTTCATCACAGTCCAGATTCATTCGTAATCATTGTAATGATAAAGAACCTCCTTTATACAACGCAAATCTTCTGTTATACGTCGTTTTCTCCCGTTCTAAAATGTGAATATCTCCTCATTTATACGTCGCTTACATTTATGAGTCGTTTCATCACAGTCCCGATTCATTCGTAATCAATGTAATGGTAAATTGCTTCGTTTATACGACGCAAAGTTTCGGTTATACATCTTTTTCCGCCGTTCTAAAATATAAAAACTTCCTCCTTTCTAGTATGTGAACTGTACTAAAGATACCATAAATTCGAAATTATTCACAATTGATGAATTAATGGAAAACAAATTGTATGGTGTTAATTTGAGCGATGATGAAGAAGTTATTCCACCTTTCTTTAAAGACGCAATGGACTCCATTGAAAAACTTCGAACTTTTTTCTCTTCTGAAAAGTATAGTGAAAAAGCATTCAATGAATTTTAATCCGTTCTTAATTCTGTGCTTAATAATCACAAACAATCCGCGCGTCAGACGAGATTCATAAACCGTATAAGATATGTATAATTGCTAATCCAGATATTCAATAAAGGTATGATTTTTGTCACTTTTATGATAAATGCTTCATTTTAAAATTTAATTATTACATTCCATACTATGTAGTGTTATATTATTACTATCTTAAAAAAAAAATTAAAATTATTGCTCTTAAACGAATTTGCATTAGTAACATTAGATTTATAATAATCAGAGTTGTTTATTCAAATTTCGATTACGTCTTTTCATTTATACGTCGTTTTATGTCAGTCCCTTGAAAGACCTATAAACGGTGCTTTACTGCATTTCTACAATATTGTTGTAAAAAAGTAATGTCACTTTCCTGCCTCACTAGCCATGTGTTTGGGAAGAGAGTTTTACAGGGGTAAGTATGGGATGGTTGGACCTGGACTCCTGACCTTCCCGACCATTTTGGCGACTCGGCGACAAATAGATGATTCCAGAAAATGCGACCTTTTTCTCGATATCTCTATTAGGAAAGAAAATACGCTCGAATGTACGAGAAAACTCCATGTGACGTCATGGCCTGTCAGGGAGCGTATATAAGGGCCGCGTTTGAATCATAGAGTAGTGTGTTGATCGATTGGAACGACTTTGGAGTTTCGTCTGCAGTGCGAGCTAGAAAGCCGGTAAGCTGAGCGCTATTGAAAGAGCTGTTATTGTCGTTATCAGTGATTTGCTGACTGTTTGAGTTGCTAAATCTCAAATTGCTGAACTGTTATTACCTATGAATTGTTGTCTGTTTACGTTGCTAATCTGTGCAAGATCTATTGTTTCCTGTTACCTGTGCTACGTGTTTTCTTGCATATTTGTGAATAAACCTTCCTTCTCCATTATCCTGCTTGTTGGACTGTTTACAACATACACCCACAGAACGATTTTTGTAACAATATGGTAGGTTTCGAATTTAGCTTCGTTGTACAGGGAAGAGAATCGTATATGCATTTTGAACTCTTTCCTTTCATCGACTGGATCCAAAATTTGGTACAGATGTACAATTTTCATGTCAATAACTCATACTAAATTTCATTTATCTAGTTGGTCACATTTTTGAGTTATCGCATTCACAAACACACGGGCAGACAATCTGCTCTTTAACAAATTTGATCCAAAATATGATACAGATATGCGATTTCGGTGTAGAACTCATGTCCTGAAATTCGTCTCTCTAGCTTATTGTGGCTTTGAGTTTTTGGGTACTCAGACAGATTATAAAAAAATAATAAAAATGACGGAAGGCTGTCTTTTCAAACAGTCGCTGATGTTAAAGGCGGAGGACCAATTTACTCGCGTGACTCTTTTGTTTCTCGTGAGTTTTTAAGTTTAAGTAAGTTTTTTGTAACTTCTGTTGTTACCCTTTATCTCAAAAATAAGACATTAGTTATGTTTTTAACACATGTAGTTACCGAGATATAGAAGATCTCCCATACCAAGTTTTGTGGCTTTCTGGCGTGTGAATCAATTTCCTTCCTGAGACCCCAATGGGAGGAACGTAGTCCTACGTTAAAACTTTCTCCTTCTTTACTTCATATACGAGAAAGTGATAATTTGGGGCCGCGGTGGCCTAGTGGTAAGGACCGGCTTCGGGACTGGAGGGTTTCCAGGCTCGAAACCCGATTCCATTGAAGATCCACCGTGTATTGGGCATGTTACATGTTAAATCAAACCTAGGGGCTCAAACATCCTCCCGCTGCTGCAGAAGTTTGGAGAGAGGGTGCCAGCTCAGGCGTCGCATTCGTCATCTGATCGTGGTTCAAAATGACGAGGTCCGTCCCAAAATATCCCTCGTGTTGCTTCAAAACGGGACGTTAATATAACTGAAATAAGCGAAACTAAGAGAAAGTAATAAATGCCTTTAGCGATTTTAACCAAATCTTTTGTATATTTTTCTTGAAATATTTAATAAAAATTTAAAGGAATTTTTAAAACAATTATGGATAAAGTGTTAAATATGTTTACACAGAACAATAGGAGAGAATGACAATGCCTTATTATATTTTTTTAAAAATCAGAGAAACGCACGCAAATTTTTAGAGTCTACTAACACAGTGTTTCTTTTTCTGTTTTGTTACCGAAATGAATTCAGTGCCTTGCTGAAAATGTATTCTTTTAATATTTAGAATATTCTAGAATTCCAGTATTTTATTTTATATATAATTTGCGATTTCATTAAGCTCATACTTAAACTACTGGATTATTATTTCGTTTATGTGTATTCTAAAAACATTTATTGAATGCATACGCGTGCGAAAAGATTTTTTCTCAAATCTTAAAACCACAGATCACACCTATCTGTCATACAAAATGGCGTCACACCTCTTTGTGACACGAATTCCATTATAAAATGACATGACGCACGCAAAATGTCACTTCCAATTTGACAAACATCAGACGATATACATTTTTAAAAATATTTATTTTTTTCTCGAACTTTCCTCGTCTGGAAGTTTGAAAGTTAGACAAGTGTGTTTTTTTCACGTCATTAATGACTGATTTACAGATACTAATGAAATAACTGCCATACAATTTGCAAATGTGACGAATGGTCAAGGTGAAATAAAGTTCCCTTCTTTTTCATGCAACACATTTACCCTATTACGACTCTCGATATTGAGGCGTAATAACCGTTAGTCGAAGTTTCTGGTGTTTTTTTTTTGTTACTGCAGATACAAATGACAATAACCCTCTTACTTTCTCATACGTGAAGTATCTAGAAGGAAATGGGTAAAATCGTGTAGCTAAGGCTCGAAAGCCTGTTAGAGCTAAACTATTCGACATAGAGTTTGTCAAATTTTATTAAAATATTCATCGTTTAACGGAGTACAATATATCCCTCCTATTTTTTATGAAAAATTTTTTTATAAAAAAAAATGACAAAGCGTCTGGTTTTACCCCACGTAAAACCGGGTACACATATTAACTTTATGGAAAATTAGGAAAACTAGATTTTCTGCGGAAAAGTAACAGGCATTTTTATTTTATTATTAGTTATTAATATTAGTTAATCATATTAATTACAAATATTACTAATATAATAGCCCAGATTCTCCGGTAACGCCTTGACGTCACCAACAATAAAACTCGCGCCATAGCACCTGCGAGACGTTAAACAGCATTATTTCATTGTTAGAGAACCTAAATTTCAGTAATTTTAAATTTAAAAGAGTAATTGTTGTTCTAATTTCAAATTTAATAGCTCTAAAATAGTGAAATAAAATTTTCGATCGATTGATATAAAATTTATCTCGCTATGATCAATAGTTCCCGAGAAATTTTAAATTATATTAATCCTATATATCAAATTAATTTCCGTTTTTTAATAGAAAGTCGTAAATTACGTCAGTGGTATATCATGCGCGTGATATAGTTTGGACGCCAAATTGTATCTGAATGCAATCGTGGCGATGTTGTTTTCTTGCCAAGAATTAAATTAGCCACCAGTGACGTGATTCTACCATTCGTTCTCAACCGCCAGTTCTCGTTAATTCCAGCTTACACGATGACTATCAACAAATCGCAGGGGCAAACTTTCGATCATGTTAATTCGATCATGAGAATTTACCTCGATGAGCCTGTCTTTTCACATGGACAGCTCTATGTTGAACTTTCAAGGTCTAGGATTCCCAATCACGTTAAAATTTACACAAAGACATCTGAAGTACAAGGAAAATTATTAAACAACGAAAAATACTTCACACGGAATGTTGTTTACCAAGAGGGGTTTTGAATAAAGAAATATTTAAATAATATGTAAATAAAAAAATATTTCCTGTCATAAAACATATGTTTATTTTATTATTTGTTTTCAATCAATGTTCAACATTTCTCTCGCATATATAGCGATTTAAACACGTCAAATTTGAAGGGAAACCTCTTGAATGAAGTCACCGTCAAACCATGACGGGTGATTCTCTAGTTATTAATAGTTACAAAATTCACATGTAAAGCAGTTGTTCCTAAGCGCCATTGCAGCTTTTGTGGGTCCTGTTTAGACATTTTAGGTCTTTGCCGAGTCTAAGCTGTGTCAGAGTCTGTCCTGATTCCACTCTCCCAATCATGCGATATATATCATATGCCTTCTCAACGACTCAACACATTCTACCTTCCACATGAGAAAATTTCGTCCAATTTCTCGATAAATCCTTGAAATTGGAATTCGAAACACCCACTTCCATTCCTTCCCGCACTTTCCAAAAGAATGGGCTTAAAAATTTAATGTATCTCTGCAACGAAAGCAAATTTTATCGAACTACATCCTAACTTTGACCTTGAGCTCAAACCAACTAACTAACTTTCATTAGTTTCCTTTAATTGAATCCACAGAAATCACCTTTTATAGCCTTTATAGTTCCTTTAACTTTTCTGGCCATTGTATATTGTAGCTTATTAAAATTACTCATTTATTGAAATTATTATTAATTTTTTAAATTATTAAAAGTTCTTTCATTTCAATTATTGTTAATTTATATATTAAAAAATTACTAACAGTTGATTTCGTTATTATGTATTATTTATTAAACAGTTATAATTAAAAATTAATCTTCACTGCAAATTTTAATTTCAAAATTTGAGTTTACTCTTGCTCATTTTAAGACCCAGTTTTTATAAATTCGAATTTCTGAATTCAGACATTTTATTACGGTTGTTTCAGCTTCGAATTAGCCAAGTAGGGGAGATGGGGTAAAACCGGGTACCCTTTATTCTGGCGCTATCAATTCTTCTTTCTAGCGGACAGATACTGAATTACACTCTACTAGTCAAGAAAAAGGAGTCATAGTGACGTGTTGCAGCTGTTGAATTCACTGATTCTGTGACAGTTTATTTGTTTTAAGACGTCAGCTCTCTAATGTTCGCAATTTTAAACTATAGTTGCTTAAGGGGGTACATTACCTTCGGAAAAAAATTTTTTATTTGAAGTATTATTAAAAAACTTTTTATACTATTAGAACATAACAATCATATAAGGTCTTCTTAAAAAGAAAAAAATCATTTTGATATGCTTGTTCAGTTGAAATTTAAATCGTTTTAAGAAAAATTCATTTTTTAAAATTCGCTTCTACTTTTTCAAATATGAATATTTTTGCTTCAAATTTTATTTGCAGATTCATTGAAATATATTACACATAACTGTGCATGGATTTTAAGGTGCATCTAATATTCGCTTAAATATAGATTTTTAAATGTTTTGTGTGATGAAAAATGAAGGAATTTAGCATTAACTGAATTTTTATATTGTATCTAAAAAAAAACTAAGCAACTGAATGTTTATTGCATGCACAGTTTTATCATATGCATAAAGATAAACAATTACAAAAAGTTTGAAAGCTTCATCTGGAAAGGGAAAAAAAGCCTTAGCTTCTTGAAAACATGAAAGTGAAGAATAGTACGACATGGAGAAAATGCCTGGTAAAGTTGTCATTTGCGCATGTTTATCATTGGTCATCGTAAATAAAAGCTTAAATAACTTCTATAATAATAGAGGTACCAATTTGAAATTTTGATACAAGAAGTAGAAACATAAGATAAACAAAACAAGTCAATAAAATTAAAATTTATATTTTGGACATTTTCTGGGTAATGTGTCCCCTTAATAATAATTATAGCTATAAAAACTATATTTATTCCAGCTTATTATACGTATACTAAGTATTCATACCCTATCAAACAATAAGAATTTAGTCCAATTTTTATGCGGTTCTATTTCGTGTTTTATAACCTCTACACTAGGGGTAAAACCGAGTATTCCAAGTGGCGTAAGACCGGGACAGTCAGTATTGATGATTCCTCCGATGAAGACGATAAAAACACATCAGTCGTTGATTGTTTATATTTTAATGATGTATTTTTTAATTTAAATACATGAAAAGGGTTAATTCAATGTATAAACTTTTTTAGCTGAGCCCACGAAAGTTGCAGTGGCGCGGAGGAAGAAGACAACTGTTTCTCCTGTGAATTTTGTAACTAATATTCTTAAATTGTCATTTAAAATGAAAATGCGTGCTACTTTTCCTCTGAAAAAATCCAGTTTTCCTAATTCCCCATAACCATAACAACCCCATAGCCATGGCCATAACCCCACGGCCGGTTTTACCCCACTAGTGGGGTAAAACCGGGTAGTATGACATTTTTTAAATAAAAATAACATTGGTGAAAAAAGTAGTAAAACCATGACTTTTCCTGAAAGATATATTGTATTTAGGTAAACAATTAATATTTGAATAAAATTTGACATGCTCTGTGTCGAATAGCTTATCTCCAACAGGCCTTTGAGGCTTAGATACCCGATTTTACCCCACTTTCCCCTACAGCTATATAAACTTACTTGCAGATCAAATTTTCTCCAAGTGAATGATGTTTGTGAACAGAAAAACATGAAAAGTTTATCAGTGAACTTCCGTTGAAACTTCTGCTACAAATCATCTCAAGACACAAAAGACCGTGTTAAATGTCGTTGAGATTGAGACAATGCAAGAGTGCAATCTATTATTATTTTTTCTCCCAACCGCCCTGAATGTCGGACGTAGACCAAGTGAGTGTCGTCATCCCACATGGGCCTCACGTCCCGCCTGTCATGTCCGCTATCCCACGCGTCCAATTACCATGGGCACCGCCGGCCGCTCGCCGTGCATGCCCAATGAAGAGATGTGCGACTTTGTTTTTGTTTGCAAACTCTGACCCGCGCAACGCGGCGACACCCTTTGGTGATCGACGCTCGCGCGATTTTTGGGTGAGGGTGGGCTCAGAAGAAGCTTCTTAATCGTTTGCGCATACCAGGATTGCTCTTTAAGGTTTTTTTTTTTTTATTTATTTTCAATCGCGATCCGTTTTTGGCCGAAAAATTTCTTTTCCATCCCATTTTTGCTCCAGAAATTTCCGTGATATAAGTATACCGTCGCTTACCAAGCAACACCACCTATCCCAATTTTTTGAAAGAGGAAGAAAATACAATCGGACCTCTATTTAACGAACCTCTATTTTGCGAATTTCTCTGTTTTGCGAACTTTTCCTTGGAATCAAGAACATTTTGCGAATTTCTTCGTAAAATAATCTCCAAATAGCGAAGTGCATTCTCTATTGAACGAACTTTTTCTTGCGATCCAATATTTTTTCTCCCTATTTCTCAAAATATTTCTAAACATTTCAAACTTATTCTTTCTTTTAACACATTTTGTGGTGATGAATGACCTTGAACTGGGTTTAACAGTCTCCTAATTCATCGAGAGCAGTAAAATCGCAGTCGTTCTTTTCATTTCATCCAGGAGGTGCAACCTTCCCCCCCTCCCCCACTGTCCACTTCACTAGAAAAACTTTCAATATCCCCCTTTCACCCTCAATGGAGTTGTCCCGTGTTCTCGAACTTTATCAGTAATTAAATTTAAGGACGCATGTGGTAATGTATGCTTAAAATTACTTGTTGAAATAAATGCGATAATGTCATTAAAAATCATTAATTTAATATAAAATTATTTTTTTTAAAATTGAAAATACTGTGTATTCCCGGACAATGTTTTGTTTTATTCTGGTTTTCCTTGCAGATTTCTTTTTGATGGGTAAGATATATAAAACAAATAGATATTAATTTACAAAATAAAGGAGTGATTAATTACTTTTTTAATAATAATATTTAGTGTTTATGAATTTAAAATCTGTTTCGTGTAGTTTAAAGTATTTTAAAAGATGAATCTCTATTTAACGAATATTCCATATAACGAACTTTTTTTCGGGATTTAGCGACTTCATAAATAGAGGTTCGATTGTACTCATATTTTTGCAGCCTATAACGAATATTTCTGACTTTTTTTCACATCTCTTGGGAACATACTTTCTCGTGTTTATATCGGATGTTAAAAAAATTTTGAAATATTCGTTTTTGATAACGGAAAATTGAGTTTTTTTCTTTGAACTTTAAAAAATGTGTGGTAGGTGATGTTGCTTGTTAAGCGACGATATGAGAAGATATGTATAGAAAGATGAGAAAACAGAAAAAAAATTTATTTAAAAAAAAGGAATGATATTTCAGATTTTAAAACATTAATTTAGCGTAATAAATTATATATGAAACGTTTTTTTGCAAAAGCAATGTATTTTTGAAAAATAGCGATAGTAAAACAAAACGGTATTATTGCTAAAATGGGAATAACGGTGGATTTATGACACAATGAAGCATTCATGATTATAATTATATAATAAAGATAATGTGAAGAGGAATGAGGATAATGAAGGAATGTAGATAAATGGAAGAATATTGATAAATGATGGAGTAATGATTGTAAGAAATAAAATTCGTACTGAATGCACAGTTAGGATAATGAATGGAATAGTAATAATTAAGAATTGTTAAAAATATTGAATAAGCAATAAAAATAATAAAGAATAAGGATATAGAATGGAATAGTGATAATTAAAGAATAATATGCATATTTAATAATCAATATTAACTATAATGAAGATATAAGTAAAAATAATTGAATAGTGAAACTTAAAGAACAATAAATAATTATTGATTATTGAATGAGAAATAAAGATAATGAAGGAATAAGGATATAGAATTGAATTGTGCAAATAAAAGAATAATAACCATATTGAATAAGAAATAAGGACAATTAAGGAATAAAGATACAGAATTAAAAAGTAGAAATTAAAGAATAATTATTATACTGAAAGAGCAATAAGGATAATAAAGGAATAATGATAATAAAGGAATATTGAAAAAAGTGTTGTATGACAAATTACTCTACATTTTATTGGTAGAATGGTGTGTCTTGCTCAATACATAAACGACCTAACGCGCTTACACACTCGGCAGCCGTTTGAAGAAATAATTTTCCGACGAACCAAGGGAAAAGAACAAACCCACCTTGAACCATTAATCATCGCTTGCCAATCGCCAATGGAGGGGGTCTTTGGAAGAGTATTTGGAATATACCTTGGCTTGCAGATCTGATTTTGCTGATTCGAAGAAGGTTCGCGGGTAACGACGAACTACACTCGAACACGCCCTAACGTGAACTGCGAATCCCTTTGTGTTCTCCAAAAAAACGACAGGATTTGGCTCGTCGCTAGCGGTTCTGGAACCCAAAACTCCGTACACACCTACGAACTAGCTGTTCGCGAGCGGTCTTCCAACTGTTCGCGCTTTTAAATACATTCATTAAGCCGGTTAGAAAGACGAAGACAGTTTATTTATAGAAGGAGATCACAGATAGTATTTTTCTAACACACAAAACATGCTTGATTATTATGGAAATAAAATAACTACACGGACCTGCAGTGGCGGCGACTGGGGGCAAAAATTTATAGACACCTAAAAGTTCGCCGGAATATGGGGATAGACACCAAAATTTAAAAATTTATTTACAAAATTAGCTAGATTTCCCGAGCACTATTGTTTTCTAATATAATTTATGTAACTAAAATGAAATAAAAATTTAATTGTTTCCGCAAAAAGTGGGGGGAGCGGTAGCCCCCCCCTAGGATTGCAATAATATCCAAATACTGATACGGGGCGTTTAAGTGCTAATTAGATAAAACATGAAAAAAGTAGTTAGGTAATGGCTCATTTTGCTCAGATATAAAATCAATAAAGTTTAAGCAATCTAATAAAATGAACGCATAGAATACTAAAAAGATGCAGGGCTAATCCTTTTTAGCCAAATAATATTTTAAAGCTAATTTTATTTTCTTAATTATATAATTTTCTTCTCTCACATAATTATAAAATTGGGTGCAAGTCATTTTAAAATTATAATCAAAAATCAAAACTGCTTCAATTGTCTCCACTGACTGAGTTTAGGAAGAAAACGGGGAAAAAGCGGGATAAACCGTAATACGGGATTGAGTAGTCAAATACGGTGACAGTCCCGTATATACTGGAGGTATGGTAACCACCCCCCCCAAGGTGCCGCCACTGCGAACACGAAAACAAGAAATCACAATAAAGTGATCCAAGAATTCTTCTCACAAGTATTACAATATCGCCAGAAAGACACTTAGTCGCGTATTCATGGTTAAATTGATTGGAACTCCCCAACAAGGACGACGAGATTTCCCCAAACCTTGACATCGCATCGAAACGTGCTGTCAAGGAAATTTGAGCGGTTTCGAGGTCTTATTTTTGGCATTCGATTAAGTGAGAAACTTTGAGCTGGAGTTCAACATTTATATTAAGTTTCAGATACGCTGGTTGATAAGTTAACTCGGAAAATGTGGACATCCAGCAAGGTTTATAATCGAGTCAATAAACATGACGTCACAATCAGTGGCGAATCCAGGGGGAGAGGTTATCGAGCTACAGTCCCCCCAGAACCAATCCAGAATTCTTGATTTTATTTAAAATCCTTACAACTGTTTTTTCTTTATTTCCCTCTTTAAAAAAAATAATAAAAGCGTCTCAACATTGTTTTGTGTCTATACAGGCTCCAAAATTTTCCTACTTTTGTAGTCATTAAACTTGTATTTGTAGTTTTGACGCGGTCGAAGACATTTTTTGGCTAATTATTTCATTGTAATTTTTATTAAATTATCGAAAGTATTGTATTGCTCTTTATGATTCTTATTGTCAGGTGAGTAAAGTCTGTAAAGTTAAACAGTTTTGGTTTACTTTAGCCTTGAGGTTTGACATTCGTCACGACGATACAAAATTTTTATGCCCTCAGTACCGCCCCCCCCCCGACCCGAATCCTAGATTCGCCACTGGTCACAATCATATGATAATGATATGGCATCTAATCATGAGATAATTGCGCGCTAGCATTTGATTGTCTTACGCTATGCTCTGACGTCGCATCTTTTCCCTCGTTGTAAAATACGCATTGGATTCAAAAATTAAATTGGAGGTGCTCATCTGCGTGTATTATGTCAGTATAAATTGGCAACACAACAAAAGAACATCAATTTTATGACAGAAACGATTGGAAAAGCAATTTATGCCAATTCGAAATAAATTAACAATTAACGTTTTAAATAAAAAAATTATAACATAAGTTATTAAGCATTTGCACGAAATAACATTACCATTCAATAAAGAATTTACTTAAAAGCGATGCCTTATTAAGTTTGATTATTTAATTTCGATTAATAAATCTAAATTGGCGGTGAATGCAACAACTGTCAAGCAATATTGAACAAGGCACATGGTCTTCACGCTTCATAGAAAATGCGAAGTGAAAAAAAAAATTCCCCCCCCCCCTTTCTTTTCTATAAAATTCGAAAAGCAATTGAGTGCATCATGTTATAACTCCTCTTTAAATTTTTATAGACCGTTCAAAAGTTTTTCTTTCATCTTTTGAATCAAAAATTCCTTTTTAATTCGCACTTTAAAAAGCTCCTTTAAAATACTTTTACCTTCCCCCTAGAATAACTTGGAATTGCCCATGCGCAAATTTCAGCCAATCACATCACACCCGTGACTCTGGGCAACCACAAGCATTCTCGCATAGAACAAAACTATACGAAAAAAATAGACAAAAAAAATCACCCCATCCGTGCGGTATGTTATTTTTTTTCAATTAAATAGACCTATACGTCCCTACCCCACGGGGATTTTTTTCTTTCTCATAAAAAATAGAAATATCTACATCTACCCCTAGGTACGGGAGGAACCCCCTGTACCTACCTTCAATAAAAAATGATAGAAAAAAGAATCAAATGCCTGAAATTCCAAATATACCACAGACCCAACGCCAAGCGAGTGAGATATGTGCCCTGAAACCGCCAAAGGAGTTCACGTGCAATTTAAAAATGATTAATCTCGCCAAAAAAGAAAGAAAGAATGGAAAAAAGAGGCGCGTTTTTTTGGCGGCGCTGGAAATTCCTCAATCTCGCCAACGCTCGGAATGCTTGCATGTTAAATGAAGTTCATTGGCGTGCAAAATACAAGAGGGGAAGAGAATGTTTCATTTCGTTTTTATCTTTTATTTATTTTTTATAGCCCGTGTGTTATACGAATTTTTTTTTCTTTCTTTTTTTCCCATTTAATGTAATTCACTTTCCACCTACATTGGCGTGAATAAGAAGTCTTTTTTTTCATTTTTTAATTTTAAGTTCTTTTTTCCTCTTTTCTTCCTGTGTTGGGGGTGTTAAGTCACAAACGGAGGGAGGGGGGAAGCAAAGGAAGCCAGAAAGGAAGCCACCGAGCGAATACAATGGATGGGATATTATTAATTTTTTCGCCCTCCCCCCCCTACTGTTGCCTAAATTCCCAGGTTTTTAAAATTAAAAAACATTTGTCAGTTATCTGTACCGGAGAGGAAAAGCAGCATCTTTTTTGCGATTACATTATTATTTATTATAATTCGTTATTATTGTTGCCGTCGCTGTCATAAGATTAAAACTGAGCCTCCGCTACGGTTAGGGCTAAGTTGCTTCCATTTATCAATATGCTTCGAATTTTTATTTTTTATATTCTGTGTTTTTTTGTATGCATATTTATACTTTTTTTCCCTTTCTGCTAGACTCATTCTTTTTCGTCTGAAGTTTTAATATTTTTTCGTCGGAGAAAAAATAAATATGATATTCAAATTTATTTATTTTATTATTTTTTTCGTCTTTTGGCATCGGTGGAATTTTCTCAAATATAATTTCCTTAGTTTTATGGACTCTTTTTCTTTTTTGTATTTTGGATGAATTTTTATTCGTCATTCTGTTTTAGGTGATGAATGATACGGATGTGATGAATCTGCTTGATATGTAAATGGTCTTGATGGTATAAATTTAAATGACATCGTGATATTGAAAATGATGCTTGGTAAAGACTAAAAAAGAAAAAAAAACGATTAGTTACGTGAAATTTATCACATTAGGTTCTTTTTTAAGTAGTGTCAATAGCATAGCTTTACGACCTTATAAGAAAATGAAAAAAATGCAATCATGGGAAATAAAGAAAAAAATTAGATAAAAAATATCACAACTGAAATTAAAAGAAATTTAAACTTTTCAATGAAATATAATATTTAACAAAGAACTTTTAAATTCTTTCCATACTTTAAAAATAAAAAGCAGGGAAAACATACAGGTTCTCAAATAATTAGTAATAATAATTGTAAAATATTATAAAGTATTTTTATAATAGTAAAATTATATTAGTGGCTACTAGTACACTCATATTAGATTACGGAAATCAATATCATACAGATAAAGCCCCCCCAAAAAAGCCAGATGGATGATATTTTTAAATCAATCTTATTAGCGTTTTGATGTTTGTGTTTTGTTTTCCCCCTTTCTTTTGAAATATTGCTTTTCGATGTACAGATCTCCTTTGCCTTTTGTTTGGGAAATTTCGGGCTAAGAGAAATTATGTTTGGCGTAATGCAAGCTTCTTACAGAAAAATTTCCCAATTATTATCTTGAATCCATTTCGAATCAAGTCCTTAGCCCTTGAAAAAATGGACTAGAATGGATTCCTTGTTTTTTTTTCAATTACCTCTGAGTTTTTCTTTGTTTTTTGGCTTTCTCTGTGTGATATTGATTTCCATTGTTATCCGTTTTTTGTTTTGCTGCTGCAATTATGCGATACATAAACATAGTTTAAATTTTATTTTCTAAATTTTATTCTCTAAATTTTATTGTTTGTAAATAAATTTTTGTTGTTTTTGTTTAAAGTTTAAGTTAATATTTTTATCTTTAAATTTATTCTAATTTTTCTAGTTGATTGTGTTTAGCTCCATATTAGCTTACTTATTTAAATACGCAGAACTTACAATAAAAGTATGATAAATGACAGAAAGTTAACAACCCTTTGATGAATTTGGATCAAAATTTGACACAGAACTACAATTCTGGTGATAAAGCCATATCCCAAATTTCATCCATCTAGCTAATTGCTATTTTAAATTATTACATTCCCATACACCTGGATAAACAGGCTACTTTTTGATGGATTTGGTAAAAATTTTGTAATGATCTACGGTTGTGCTGTAAAGAACACATACAAAGTTTCATTTCTCTAAGCTTTCTTCGTTTTTAATTTATAGTGTTCGCATACACAAAGACGGACACACATAATTCCAAAAAATGTGTTTTCCAGACTTGGAAGTCTAAAACGGGAAGATTCATTGAATCTTTAACTCGAATTTTTTGAAAAATGCAATACATTCTTTTTGTATACTTCATATGCGAATAAGTAAAAATAATAATTTTTACCAGTTGTTTTATAAGCTTTTACTCAACTTGACTGTCGTGCCCTCAAATCTTGAAATCGATTTCTTACCCCCTTCCAAACGAGCAACAGAGTTGAAATTTAGCATAGTGGTGGGTTTCCGGTGACAATACAACATTATGCAAAAAAAATTTACGATTTATATCTATTTTAAATCTAACAAAATAATATTAAAATTTTAGCCCTATATTTGGGCGATAAAGTTTGGAAGGTGGTAACCTCACGTTACGTAGGGTTGTAACAACATCAGGAAGCTAACAGAGAATACGCTATACTTCCGGCGCTGCACCGGCGAATGACGTATTAGCTCGTGTTTCTACGCGTCTTGGGTTTACTTTCTATCAGTGTGGCAACCTCACGTTACTTAGGGTTGTAACAACACCACGAAGCTAACAGAGAATACGTAATACTTCCGGCGCTGCACCGATGAATGACGTAATAGCTCGTGTTTCTACGCGTCTTGGGTTTACTTTCTATTAGAATTCGCCAACAACCAGATTTTTTTTTACTTCGTGTGAGTCAAACGGTTCGCACTTTAAGCAGAAAGAGAAAGTTGTGTAGATCCATTCTCTTTGTTTTCTATCACATTGTTGATAATACGTAAGTTATCACGTAATGTATTACGGATTCATATTTCAGAATGTTAATGTCATTAAATCATTTTAAAAATGTAATTGTACATATGTATATAATAATTTTCATATGTGTTTTATATTGGAGAATTCTGTAATTGAATTTGGTTTACTATGCCTAACATGTCGTGTGTATTCGTGTCAGCAGTCACTAAAAAGTAGAAAATAAAAGAAATAAATAAAAAAATTAAGGCATAAGCTTTTATTCATGTGAAAAAATGAACCCAAAAGTTGAAAATTTTTCTGATTACAATAAAATGCTTGGTTCAAATAACAACGTTGGCGCCTTTACCTTCCAAGAATATTCCATTTGTTTAAGAAAATATACACAAAATATAAGGTGCTATATAAGGAGCCCACGCTTTTATTCGAACCATGCATTTTATTGTAATCAGAAAAATTATTTTCAACTTTTGCGTTCATTTTTTCACATTTTGTTTTATTTATTTCACTCGTAATTTCTCTCATGTATTATGTGACATTCGATTCTTCATCTTTTGAATGCATAGCTACAAGATATACAAGGCGTTCCAAAAGGTCGTAGCAAAAGGTCGTTTATAAACTTTAAGTGTGGGCTAGGCACACAGAAGCAAGTCATTTTTGAAATAGAACATGGGATTTCAAACGCAACATGTGACCGCTACAGAGGGCTCTTTGTCAGTTAATTAAGTAAAAAAAAAAAAAACGTGAAAAAGTTAAAATGTGCAACATATCTGTAAACCCTTTGCGGCGCAAGGCATTAACTTTTTTGAAATATGATGAAAAAACATCATGAATGGGTTTAGTTTATTGTCTAGACATAGCATCTACTTCATTCCGCGGGGGTCGTCCCTCTTTGGAGTCACCCCCCTCATATGAGAGCCTCTTAAATACAGCCACCTTGATACACTCACAGAACATTGTTAAATCGTACAAAAAATCATAAATTAAAACTTCAAGAATATTGGAGGAAAATTTTCGAGATTGCTAAAATTGTAAACGTCCAGAACTGAAAAAATTTCTTATCTGTGAGTTAAAGAATTTTCCCAAACTTTTTCTCTAATAATTCCTATTCCGAAGCGAAATTTCATAAGGCTACTATGCACATTCTAAAAGGAGTACTATTAGCCCTATCCTAAACCTATTATTTTCCCTTTATAGTTGAATTTAAGTGTGGAATTAGGCGTAACATCAGCTGGCACACTGCGCTGCAAAGGATTAATGGAATGCAAATTTACAATAGCACAACAACAAAGTTGCATGAATAGCAACCTTACAAGTCGTACGACGAAGCACGACAGACATGGTAATGGAAGGTGGGACGCAGCATCAACAACAGACCTTTAAAGTCCAAAGGATTTGCCACTCGAAGTGATATACGCCTTGCATGTTGTTATGCATGCAACTGGTTTATTGTGCTAAAGTAAATTTTATTCCATTAAATCTTTGTTGCACACGTTATCTGGTGTATCCTTTCCTTTGACTTAATTTCTTGACGAAGAGTCAGATTCTACTGTAAAAATGTTTAGTTACTCTACGCCTAACCTACTCTTAAAATTTGTAAGCGACCTTTCTGGATACACTGTGAATTTAATAAGCAGCTTTAGATTAGTTATATTAAAAACCCGTTTTGAAGCAAAACGAGGGCTATCATGCGACGGACATCGTCAGATACCCCCTCACCAAATTTCCGCAGCACACCAGCGGGAGAACTTGATCATCGACGTCAAATTTAACGTGCTCCACATACACGGCGTATATTTTTGGAAATCGTTTTTCGAGCCTTAAACCCTCCGGTCCCATTACCCTGGGCCTTACTACCAAGATCTTTCGATAACTTGATTGATCTTTCTGATTCATTTTAACATTGTTCTGTTGTACTGTTATCTAAGTTTTAATTTTTAGACACAAAATGGGAGAAAAATTCATCCGGCGTTTGTTTTATTCCAACATTGGTCATATCAAATGATGAATCATGATAAAAAATTACTCTGTAGTTTTCACCATCGTTAGGTGAGTGTTTGTTTCGTCTCATTTGTGGGACGTCGAAGTCAATCGAAAACATAGTCGTCAGTTTGTATTATTGGAGATTCCAAGTTGATTAGACCAGTAGCGAATCTAGGATTTGGGTCTGGCGAGGATTGAGGTAATAAAAAATTTTGTATCATCGTGATGAATGTCAAACCCCATGGCTTACGTAAACCAAAACACTTTAACTTTACAGACTTTACTCACCTGACAATTAAAATCATAAAGAACACTGCAATATTTTCGATAATTTAATAAAAAACCCAATGAAATAACAAGCCAAAAAGTGTTTTCGACCGCCTCAACGTTAAAAGAACTGTTCAGCAACGAATTCAGAGACTACCACTTTTGGACGATTTTACACCGGAAAGGGGTGTCAGGCAATGAGTCATATGAGCACATTTCCGGAGTTCTTTGTTAGATCACGCTCAGTAAAATGTAAACATCACCCTTCCATTCTTCACTTCCCCCTTATTTTGATGAAAATAACTCGCCGCGTGCGCAAAAGCGCGGAGTGTTTCCGAATCCGTCTTATCCAATGGGCTAATTGGGCTGAATCCAGGGGCGCTATCAAACACAGGGCCCCAACAAAATTATTTTAATGATTTTATTTTAATTTTGTACAACTAAAATGCATTTAAATATTATTTTATATATGAAAAGATGCCGATTGGCCAAATTGTAAGGCGTAATCAGAGAAGATGTGACTTTTTCGATGGCCATGGAAATGAGGGACGATGAAAAGTCCAGATTGTAAATAATGACCAGGACGAGCTTGATTAACAGCTAAGTGAGGTCAGTGACTCATAATGATGGACTAAGTGATACTGAAGCAACCTTTAAACTAGTGTTGCCCACCTTCCTTGTACCACGACCAACCTAAGCATTTCGTAAATTCTTATGTCTCCTATGTAACATGCACGTAATTTGAAAATTTTCGATTTTTATGGAAAAAAATATTATTTCCCAGTCTTTTCTGAACAATTTAAAACAATCATCATTAAAAAATTCCCATAATTATGAAAGTTATGAAGGAAAGAGAGTAGACACATAAATATCTACCCAGCGAGAAAAGTTATAGCTTGCTTGGCTAAATAATTATTGCAGTGAATGTGTACACATATGGCGAAGCTTTTTTGATCAATATTTCTGTGAAAAGAAAAAGAATGTTTAAAATTTTGGTGTCAAAAGCAAGAATTTTAGAATTTTTTTAAAATTTTGAAAAAAGGCTATTTTGTTAATTGTATAAAGGTAAAGATAATAATCATTATGGGTTATAATTTTAGATAGTGAATCTGAACATATTTAAAGCCATTTGTCACTTTAAAATGTCCTTTTTAAGCAAAAAGTTTGTGAAATGGATTAACTCATCTTTCAAAAACTCAAATTTTCTGAGGTTTTAACATATATAAAGTTACCCAGAGAGAAAAGTTATATCATTCTTGGCTAAATAATTATTGCAGAGAGTATGCATACATGTGGCGAAGCTTTTCTGAGCAACAATTCATTGACAAGTGTGAATATTTAGAACTTTGTTGGAATGAAGTTAGGACTAATGAAACTGTTGAAAAAACATTCAATTGTGTGTACCAAGAAGTTTTAAGTGCCTGATTTCTGATTGATGAAAATAATTTTTGGTTGTAAACATCTTATCATACATTTTAGCATACAAATTTCTTTTTAACATTTACATATATATGGTATAAAGGTAAAATTTTAATTTTATAATTTGATTATTTAGTTTTTAGTAATTGAAAGTTTAGTTTTAGTTCTTTAAAAAAATTTAGTTAGAACTTCCTACTATCGAAATAATTTAAATTTACTTTTAGTAATTAATGTATTTATAATTTCCTATTACTAGCAGAAACTCATAACTGTATAGCAAGCGAGCTAAGAGAGCTGGGATCACACGTAGTGATCCTAAAAGTATCACAACGTGATTCTTGGGGGTTGACGAGCGGAGCGAGTAGGGCGTGTAACCCCCTAGTAATAAGTAAATTTTCAGAACATATAATGTAAAACCGAAATTCAAGTACAACTTCTTACTTATATTTTTAAAAAATAATTAGTGAGTAGGTCTTAAAGAAAAATGTGCCGTTTCGATCTGAAAGTTTATATATACTAGTTAAATTTCAGTAGATGATTAATTTTAAACTCCGGACGAGTCCATTTTCGAATTGTCCCCTTGACAATTAAACTACCCCCCCCCCCTCCGTGGGGCACGTTGGGCCATAGTGCTTTAAATAGAAACAAACAGAAAGAATGAAACTTGAGACATTACCTAACACACAACACGACCTTTTAGTTCATACAGCTCATATCAAAGCTAAAAAAATGAATAAAAATGCCCCCCCTTCTTCTTCTCAATGTAAAGACCAATTAAAAAGCATTTACGCGTTCTCAAATTTTATGGCCCTCAGAAACACGCGGGTTAAAGAAAACATTTACCTTCTCCTTTTTACGGTCTATCTATTTTTTATTTCTATCACCACCAACAAAACTACGCGCCACATTCTACAAAACTATGCCCTTAAATAACACGCGTGGCGTATCCCCCCTCCCTAAAAATTGCCACTCTCTCCCCCTGAAAACCACTGTATGGCTCCCACCCATTTGTTTCATGCAGTACGTGCACTTAAAAAGCAGAGGTTTTGCTCGTAAACCCAGAGAATGCAGCGGGGAAATAATAGAAGTTGAATTTCTTCACTTTTTTTTGTAGGGAATTATTATTTCATGCCCCCTAAAAAATGCGTCGGGGGAGGGTTCGTGCCCGGGTGTTAAAGGGGATGAGGTATTTTTATAGAGGTGCTTTTGCAGGATGATGTTGGGATAAGGACGTGACGAAAATAACTTTTTATCTTGACGATGATGTTATACGTGTGGGAGAGGTTTTTTCGCTGTAGGCAACTGCCTTGTAAGGGGAATTTCTTGATGTAGTTCCTTTGAAGTGATGAATTTTAGCGGCATTGCTCGCTTTGCTCATGTAAAACGATTGTCGAAATACTTTACGGAGAGGTGATCGGTGCATTAAGGCTGAGGAATTTCAGTATCGTTTATTAATCGGACCTGTAACCGCAAGTAAGAAAACTGACTGTAATTCCAAAAAAACATCGATGCATGTAAAAGCTGAAAGTTAGCAGTACTCGTATTGCCCTGGTAAGAGATCAAAACATCTCTAAACTGTTATCAACAGTGGCGTAGCGGAGATAAGTAGCGGCGGATGAAAAATATAGTTTTTTCGCCCCAGTGATCATCAGCTTTTCAGCAAGTGTAAATGGCAACCAGTGCATGGCATTATATCTTCGCCTTTTCACCATATTTGACTTAAAAATGGTGCAAATACACTGATGTTCTATCTTCTTGGAGCCTCTTAAGACTGGCGCCTGGGGCATCTATGCCCCTTGCCCGCCCGGTCACTACGCCAATGGACTCACAATCGGTTAGAGCGCATTACAAAATTACGTATAAAGAAGAAAGTGATATACTTTTCTGCGAAAACTGTATCACATAAACTGCTGATCATAGATGAAGGAGAATCGACGACTGGCGTAAGGCCAATTTTTCACTGAAATCTTTAAGTATTAAATTAGAAGCTTAAAGAACTTTTCACTCTAATCTTTAAACTTTAGATTAGAACCTGAAGCAACTTTTCACTCGAATCTTTACACATTAGATTAGAACCTGAAGCAACTTTTCACTCGAATCTTTAAACATTAGATTAGAACCTGAAGCAACTTTTCACTCGAATCTTTAAACATTAGATTAGAACCTGAAGCAACTTTTCACTCGAATCTTTAAACATTAGATTAGAATCTGAAACATGTATATTAGTAAGCTACTGAAAACAACACAGAAAAACCTATATTTTATTACTTCATCCATTCCATAATCACATCCTTGGTAGCAAGATCTACAAGTCTTCGGAAGGAGTTCAACGCGCTTTTTACTGATCTATCTTTTCATCTCTCTCAATTATAGAGTCGAGAGCTATCCGCCAGAGCATCGAAAACTAAGATGTCTGACGGACATATTTAATCAGGACTATCTTCCTGATCAATCAGGAATCGTCCTGTACGGGGAGTCGAACTCTTCCTTCTCGTCGGAGATAAGATCTCGTCGTGAAGGAAAGATGATGTACAGCTTCTATTTGATGTAAAAAAAAGATGAAAAAAAAAAAAAAAAAAAAGAGGAATTGATAGGAAAAAAGGATGGAGACTCACAAAATTACTTTGATGTTCAGTGGGATTGTGTTGATTTTCTGGAATTATTTTTTTTCGGGGATTTGTATTCGATAATATGTTAAATTTAGTATTTTTTGTTATTAGATTTGTGTGGCATTTTAGATCATCTAATTTTATACAGAAAAGATTATTTATACATATGAGTTGATTATAACATTCTAATGCCCACTTCCATCCCATGTCACGGAAGCAGCAATGTACTTTATTTAGATTTTTCTGCAAAAGGCACATTAAGTTTTTTTTTCATGAGCTTGATTTGATTTGATTGGGTTTTTTGGAGGGATTTTCAGCAACAAAGGCTATTATCCCCTATTCATTCCAAAGTTCTTTTCAATCTGTTATAAAAAAAAGAGATGAAAATTGCCATCAAAAGGTGGGCTAAAATTATTGCCGATCTGATTCGGTCAAGAGAAAAAAAACGGCACCCTCCGAGAAAGGCCTCCATATTCTTTTTTTCTTTCATGAGCTATTCCATTTTCTTATTAATAACAACCGATATTTATCCATGCGAAAATGTCACCAACCACATGCGCTGAAAAGAAAAATATGAAATGTGGCAAATTCGCATGCGCACTAAGAACAACGCCATCTGTGGTACGAAAGCGCGAACTATAACAATTTAGTCAGAGTTATGTAGGCATGGAGTGAACGATTGCATATGCCACCCTCCAAAAAAATTTTTAAAAACTTTGTTAGTGATTGTCTATTAACGTTAACGTTTATTCTTTGTGTGCATATGTTTATGATTTGTAAATGCAATAAATTTAAATGATTTAAAAAGAACTAGCTGATGTCATAAAATGAAATATTCGTAAATGACTAAAATTCTATTTATATTGTACGACCGCTCAGAATTACAGTCAAATGAAATAAGCGTTTCAAAAATATTTTCTGAAGTTAGCGTGGTAGAACTACTAAAAATATTATTATGAAATTACTTTATGTACGATTTATCTAAGTAAAGTTAAGTGCAAAAATAAAACATTTATTAACCCACAAAAAATATACTTTGAATGCCATCAACTATTTCGAACAAAAAGTTATACTATATTCGTAAATGCACACATAAAAATTTCGAACAAAAAGTTATACTATATTCGTAAATGCACACATAAAAAATTCGAATCGCTCAAACACATAGATAATTACAAACAACAACATTAAGACCATTTATGTATCGCTATAATATCTTTTAACTATTGTCATCTTTTTAGAAAAAAAAACAACAGAAGAATATTCTTAAATATATAAAATACGTTCAGAAAATGTTTAAACCACTCGGGAATATAGAGTGATAAACAGTTTTATGTATCGCTAAAATATTTATTATATGTCATCATCCACTTTGAAAAGAAAATTATTTTTATAAAATTCCTTAATAGATGAAATATTGCCTTTTCAATTTCAGACCTTTTAGAACTATAATTAAATAATTTTGTGCATACTAAAATATTTATATATGAACCAAATACCTATTAGTTTTCCTGACCCACTTTGAAAAGATAGAAAAATTTAAATATTCTTAAAAGAATAGATTTAATTTTGAATAACAGTTCTAGTCAAGCCGCTTGAAAATATCAAATTATTAAAAACCGTGAGTTCCCCTATTAAATTGGCAACAAACACATCATCATTTACTTCATGAAGCATTTTTTATACTTTCTTTATGCAGAAGGTGTGGAAAATATTAATATTAAAAGAATAATTGTCTAAATCAACAGCATCGAAATCATTTAAATAATTTTTTCATCATTTTTATTGAATTAAACTAAGTGACAATGAATTCTGCAACATAATAGCCCATGAAAACCCAACAGCAATTTGCCGTTGTGGTTCTCGCCCTAAATTGATACTCATTTACTTTGAGCTAACAAATGCAGAGTATCGCGAAAAATAAATATAATAAGAAAAAAATTATAATACTTTTTCGAATACAAACCAGTCACTGTAAATATTTTCCGATATTATAAAACAACACCTTATTCATCGGTCACTTACCTGAACAACTTCATAGCCAGTCCCTTCCTATTTAGGTCTAATAAAAAATGGAGATTGCTGAATTAAAAAATACGAAATAAAAAATAAAAATGAGGAAGCTCGGCGTCTTTATCACGTCATAGCGCACCCTTTTGATTAAACAATCTAAAAACTGATGAAAAACATAAGCAGACGATCCTTCAAAGACAACAAAGCATTTCGGGCCGAGTTGTTCGTTCAGAAGGAAAATGGCGCAACTCGTTCTATTTAATTCATGATCAATGAAATTCGAATTTTGCGTTAATATCCATCGGAATTTCGATTCTTGTACATTTCCTTTTTTATTTTATTGAAGGAATTACTTGCTTGTGTGCATTTGTTATCGTAAAAATAAATATGAATAAAGAAATTTTAATAATTTCGAAAATAAATTCTTGATTAATTTGAAAGAATTCGAAAGTTGCAATTTCTTTAAACTTTGCTTTTCATTTTAGAGAACAGATTATTGAATTCTTATGACCACTATTTCTGTTATAAGAAGAGTTTAATAAAATTTCAAAAACTTTAAAAATAATATAAGTCCGTTTTTCAAGAAAAATTGGTTTGTGTTTTATTCAACGAATTATTGCAATTTTGTTATTTAAACTTCGTTATACAAATAAAATTGAATACTGGAAAAAAAAGATTGATTGGAAAGTACTGATATAACAGTTTTTAAATGAAACTTTATTTTTGATTTCATTTAGCAAATGATGATATTGTTATAATTGAAATTTCTAACTTAAAAATTAAATCGAATGATGAAATTCCAGTTGTTTTTTAAAAAAAATCTGATTATTTTAAGCGGAAAATAAAATTATACAACACTTCAACATGCTTGAAAATAATTTTTGTTGTTTAAATTTAATTTTTATAATATATAATTCCTATTTCTTTAATATGCAATAAATTTCTTTCGAAACGGAAGGTCTATTATACAATATTTGACTTATTTTTACATTAATTAGTAAGTTTTTAATAATTTTTATGTTGATAAATATATTTTACTACATAACTATGATTACGAATTTGCATTTACAAATTTTTGCTTAAAATATAGGATTTAACAGGAAGATAATGTATATATTTTTAGTAGTATTGACTTTCTATTTTCAGTATACAAGTTTCAATTAATTAAACAGACAACGCATTTTTTCATAAATATCACAGCCCGATAAATCTGTAATCAAAATGCTAGACTGATTTTTTAAATGAAAACCTCATATATTTATTATAATAAATTAATAGTTTTGACTGTGTAGGTTAGAATTAATCATGATTTAATTAAGATATTAGCATTTAAATGCAGCATAAGTTAAATTTCATACTTTTAACTATATTAATAATACGCCTTCTAGAATATTTAAAATTAAATATTTTGATAAATTAGTTTGAATGTATGCTCTTATATATTTTTCTGTTACCCACATTAGAACTAACACTACAGTTTTTTTGTAACTGAATCTGACGAATCAGGAAATTAATTTAACAACGATTATAACCTATTAATAACATAAAAGCTATGCTGAATGTTCTTTATAACGGTTTTGTCAAAATAATTTCATGATTAAAATACAACAGAAATCGTGAAAAGTAATATTCAAATAATTAGAGTTTATTCAGAACAACAACTACGGATAAAAATTCTTAGAAAAATATGATTTTTTCTTCCTGCTGTTAATTTCTTTTAGGTTATAAAAGATCGCCAGAATGTTTAAACTGTTTAAGGAAAATGTATTTAAGACCATTTTATAAGTTTACTTTAGAAGATCATTTTATAAATGCTTATTAAAATTTTGTATGCCATATTTTTAATGCTAAAAAGTTACTTATAATACTAATATTTTTTCTCCGATTCTTTATTTTAAGCCTTTTAAAATGTAAAAAAATTTAGAAGACAGAAAATTGTAAACACTGTAATTTTTTTTTTATCATAGTGGCATTTTAAAACTTTACGATTACCAAACGAAAATTAATTCATTTCGCATTGTTTTAAGAATAATATGCAACATTATGAAAAAAAATGATAACATTCGGTTTAAGGAAAAGGAATCGTTTGTAGTTAGTGATAATTAGAACAGAATATGAAAAAAAGAGAGAAATATAGTAAAAAACATTTTTTCAAATTTAAATAAGAAACAAATGTTTTGTTATAAAAATTTAAGACGTCTAAAACTATGTCAATAAATATAAGAATAAGAAACTATATCCTGATAGAAACTATTTAAAATTCCAAAATTCGTTAGAGAAGAGTCAAAATGCGATAAAAATTATAGAAAGGATGTGATTTAAAATGATGGTCAAATATTAAAGGGTCCGAATAGATTTTTTTAAAAATAATAGTATAAAGTATGAATGCAGAAAAAATTATGAATGTATTGAATTTTTTTAGGAATAATAATATAAAGTATGAAGTAAAGTATATGAGTAAGTATGAAAGAAGAACAAAAACATAAATGATAAATTTTCAGCATAGAAACAGTTGCTAATTAACCGTTTGATCATATAGAAGATCAGAATAAATGTTAATCTTTTTCTGAAATTTATTTATGAATAATTTTTCTTATATTTTATATTAGCTAACACATTATTTCTAATATTATTACTCATTTTAATAATATTATTTGTAAAATTTTAACTATGATATAGATTATTTTCTTATTCTTCAAAATTTTAATCGATTATTTGAATTTCTTATTTTATTACAAAAATTTTTTTGGTAATATTTGGATTTTATAGTTTGCACACTATAAAATCCAAAGTAGAAAATGAAATTTTTGAAACTTTGTTCACAAATATTTTACAGGATGAGGAAGGCTTTATTACAAGTTTCTGGACAATTAAACTAACAGTTAATATTTTATTCATTAAAAACCATGTTTGTACACATGGAAAAGATTATTTTAAATTGTTTATTGCCGTTCCTATAGAATAAAATATTATATAAATTTTAAATCATTTTATTCATTTAATTACCACTCGCAAAGTAAAAATAATTTTTTTTATCATTATTTAAAAAACTACTTAACATGTGCAGAAATTTAACTTTTAGCGTTTTAAAAAATCGTTTGGCGCAACTGATAATAAAGTTGCAGACGATAAGAAAATTTTGTGTATTATAATATTTTCTATAAAAGTATTATTTATATAATAAAAAATTATATATATATTTAAGAAATGAGTTTATATACGGGCCCGTTGGCATTCCATCGAAGGATAATATTAAATATATATTACTCTCTCGAGTATTACGTTTACATCACACAGCCATTACTGTTGACATGTGATAACTGTAACATTTGTCATGCTATAGGTACTTGTTATAAGTTCCACCAAACTTGCGTATGTGCTGTCTTTTTTGTGCGGTTCCTATTCAACTCATGAATTTTTTAAAAATGTGTTGCAAAACATATTTTTTACAGCTACGTATAAAGTTTCGTATTGTTTTTGGGCGTTTTTTTAATTCAATCCCTATCCGTTAATTAAAAACAGGCGTGAGTGAACTTCAAATGTTGCTCTCAAATGCCACAGCACAAAGAAGTTTCCGGAACAATTAATTAAATAACTAATTTTTTTATTAATAAAAGATTAAAAGTATTTTAAATTTTTCTCACAAATTCTGAAGTATGAGAAAGGTTTTATTGAAGGTTTTGCGTCAATTAAAAAAAAAGGTTAATTTTTCATTAGTAAAAATAAGGCATTTTTTTCATTCCTAGCAACGATTGGCATATAAGCTGATGAATAAATCGTCGCTTAACAATCAACATCACCTATCTCAATTTTTTGAAATTTCAAACTGATAGAAAGAACTGAATATTTCGCAACCAAAAACGAATATTTCTGCAATTTTTTAACATCTGATATAAACATGCGAGTGCATGCTACTACCAGATGTGAAAAAAATTAAGAAATATTCAGTTCTTTCTCCCTGTTTGAAATTTCAAAAAATTGAGATAGGTGGTGTTGCTTGTTAAGCTACGAAATATTACCGACAGTTGATGAAAGTTGTGTCTCAAGCAATAAAAGACTGCCATAAAGGATTAAAAGTAAAATTCAGAAAATGGCACATCTCTTCGAAAAGCCACTGACTTAGGTCATTATGTTCTGGAAGGCCCTAACTCTAGAGGTCCAAGTGATGATGCCTTTAATCCTACCTGTTGATGGTGGGTGTGTACCAGAGTCCTAGCCCAGACCTCACCCAGCAAAGAAAATAAGCAAAAAGCAGGGAAAGGTGTTGATAATAGAGCGATTAGCTTCGTGTCCAAGCTTGGATAAGCTAATTATTTGAAGGAAAAACCGCCACAGCGCTCTGATTATATAGGACGGACACTATCCATCAAGAAGATTTGAAGAGCCTTTAATTTATATTCATAGTTATCCGCAAATTTGCAGCAGTGCGATTTTTCTTTGATTTTTCTTATAAATTCTTTTTATTATTATTTTAGTGGTAGTTACGCCTAGAAAATAACCGGCTCATTTTGTTATTCATGAGAAAAATATGGGAATTTTATGGGCACGATTTTGTTGTTTGGGTTGTTGTGCCTTTGCTGTTGATCTCACGGTGTGGGTTATGAGATGCGCTGTAAAAGTCAGAGTCGAATTTCACCTACCGCCTACGCTAGTAGGGGGAAGGGGGAAATCAAGAAGGGTTCGATCGTTTGGTGGATTAAGACAGATTTCTTAGGAACTTCTAACTTTCTTAACCCTTAAATGTCCAGTGTTGCCTTTAAGTAACATACCTAATTTTGTCTTCTAAAATCTTGAGAATAAGACTGAAGCTCTAATGTCTGTTGTTGCCAATAGGATGTATACTAAAAAATTTATTAAATCAATTTACAACATATAGGTGGCAGCCTCAGTGCTGATAAAAAAATAAAAGTAAATTGATGTCTTTCACTTTGGGCTGCTTCTTTTTAGCTTTGTTTGTATGCTTGAGAATACCATATTTTATTCTACAGTGTTGAAGGAAATTCCTTATGCGTAATATTAGTTCTTAAAATTCATCTGATTTAAGATTATAGAATTTTATCAAGGAAATTTTTTAATGAAATAAAGCCCAGTGTTGTCAGTTGATAGCAAACTGTTTTTTAGCCATAAACCATACTTAAAACAAAATAGGATTTTTTAAAGTATTTTCCAATGTTTTATTCATTCAAGAAATGAAAGTCAAAAACATTTTAAAATCAATTTTTAAAAAATCGGGCTTTTGAAGGTTAAAGCCTAGTTTAGTTATATTAAAGCACAGTTTTGAAACTTTCTAAAAGGACCTGGTGTTTTTATACTTCCTCGTACGCGAAGTATACAAAGAGAAGATTTTGTAAAGGTTTGACGAATCTCCACGTTTTAGACAGCCATGAGTCCGAAAATAAAAACATTTTTCGAATGTTGTCTACCTCTCTGTCTTTATGTGAGCTCCACAACTCAAAAATAGAATGAGATAGAAGAATGAAATCAAAACTGTGGATATCTATCGAATTTTAGATGAAATCTGTTTAGGAGTGTGTGTGTGTGTCCTCTCGTTCGTATGGGAACACGATTTCTCAAAAATGCAACTCGTTAGACCGATGGAATTTCGTACTGAATGAGAATTGTAGATTTGTTTNNNACTTCGGACCGAATCCGTCAATGGGTTCACTGTCTGTCGATGTGTATGTTCGTGAGTTTTTGAAAGCGATGACTCAAAACTGTAACTAGCTAGATAAATGAATTTTTTTTATTTTACCTTTACTTTGCAGATCTGTGTCTGATTTTGGTCTAATTCTGTCGACGAGCAGACTACCTACTTGTCTGTGTGTGTGCAAACACGATGAGCCAAAAATAAATCGAGCTAGATGTCCGGTGGGTGTACAGCGAAATTAGTCCAACAAGAAGGATAATGGAGAATGACGCTTTATTCACGAATATTCAGGAAGAAGGATAATGGAGAATGACGCTTTATTCACGAATATTCAGGAAGCAGGATAATGGAGAATGACGCTTATTCACGAATATTCAGGAAAGACGAAACACAGATAAGAGGAAAAACAGCACCTGAACAATTTAGCAACACAAGCAAACAGCAAATCACTAATAATAATAGTAATAGCACGAACAATAACGCTCAGCGTCTAGCAGCTGACCAACTCGCAATACGAAAAATACTACAAAGAGATTCTTCGCGCTCCGAAGAAGTTCCCCGTCGAATATTACTGCCGAATATTTATAGTGTTCCTGACAGGGTGTGAAGTCACATGAAAATCTCTGGAGAAATCCGGATCTCGGCTCCTAATAGAGATATCGAGGAAATAATCGCATTTTCAGAAATCTTCAATTTGTCGCCAAGGTCAAGGGTCCAGGCCTGGCAGTTGCCGGTCATTCCATACTTACCCCTGTAAAATTCTCTTCCCAACTATAACACTAACATTGCCGGGAAGAAACATTCCTTGTTCGTAACGCTATTTAGTATGTGTTCCTGCCATCAGAATTGCATATCTTTACCAAATTTTGGATCCAATCGGTCCCTCACGTCCAAAATACATATTCGACTCACTTCTTTAAAGAACGAACAGTGGCGTAGCGAGAGTAAATGGCGAGTAAGTCCATACTTACCCCTGTAAAATTCTCTTCCCAACCATAAGACTAACATTGCCGGGAAGAAACATTCCTTGTTCGCAACGCTATTTAGCATGTGTTCTTGCCATCAGAATTGCTTATCTTTACCAAATTTTGGATCCAATCGGTCCCTCACGTCCAAAATACATATTCGATTAACCTCTTTAAACAACGAACAGTGGCGTAGCGAGAGCAAGTGGCGCCGGGAAAATAACGTGATTTGTTTTTCATCCCAGTCGTCGTTAGTGGCTTAACAAGCTTAAATGACACCAGGAGTATGCTATTGTTTTCACGCTCCCTCAACATATTTTACTTTAAAAATGGCATAAACACAGTAATGTTTTGTCTCCATATCGCCCCTTAAAAATGGAGCCCGGTATATCTATACCCCTCTTGTTCACCGATAGCTACGCCACCGACAACGAAGCTGAACACAAATCGTGACATAATGTTTAAGTATAAGAGAAGTCCTGGGGTGAACACTTCCGCTGGTTGGACATGAGTTATATTAGAAGTACTATTTCCAAATCAGAAATATTAATTGTTCGGGATTTATTGCATCAAAATTCTTATCTCTTGTGTTTTATTGTATTTCTCATCCAATCTAAGCTTGATTGTTTTTCACAATTTGTTTTGTTTTCTCTGTGTAACACGAGGAATTTTTTTGTTTTCCTAGATGCTTTTTTCAAATGATTTTTTTAAATTTAATTTTCGTGGGGTTTGGATTTGCCCTGCGACAGGTTGTATTGTCCCCGTCGACCTTTAAAACACTCTAAACTCTTTGGGTGAATTGGCCGACGTGGGTTAAGGAAAAAGAAATATCTTAATGATTTCCTATTAATAGAAAGGCTTTTAATCTTTGGTTTTACAAACAGGGGATTAGGCCCTGAATGACAATTACTAATTTTTAAACTCAGACTTGATTTAAATACTGAACAAATGCGCTCCCAGAAAAGTTTATCCTATATATAAGCCTCAATACTTCAGTGCTTTGGTTTGTTAAATAAACTTAAAAATAAGTATCGGTAATTTTGCTTATCGAAGATTTGAACAAGTATGTCTATTTAGAACTAAATAAATAAATTTTAAGAAAACGAAAACAAAAAATAAAGTAGCACCTTCGTATAAAAATTAAAACTCCATAAAAAAATTGGAATTTTTTTTAATAAAATTAAAGAAAAATAATATTTTTGCAAAATAAATTAAAACATCTACGCTAAAAGTGCCTGATTATGGAAGTTTGCTTTCACAAATCTCATTTGTAACAGATTTTATTTGAGATATGACATCTTATTATTTAAAAAAAGTAGAACTAAATAAACAAGATGGTGTTTTATAATTTTCTTTGTGAATAATTAAAGAAACTAAGAAGTCTAATTTATTGCTTTGGGTTTTGGGAATCAATCGATATGGCTGAAGTCACGCGACTAAATATATGGATGACTTTCATTATTGAAACCTAGTGAAAATACATATTATATGAAAAAAGTACGTTTGATTAAAAATCATCATTTGATTTCACACATAATAATTGTTTTAAAATGAATGGTTGAGCATTTTTTTTTATTTTGAAATTCGCAAAGTTTGCAATCTGTTCTTCCATTTTCATTTTTTTTGGATAAATGAGTGTTGTGACAGTTAAATTTTTATCTGCTCATAAAATTATAAATATGTTTTATTAAATAAATATAAATCAACAATTATAATTAAACAGCTAACAGGAATGTATATAGTTTTGCTATGAGCGAATGCATTGTGGGAAGCTTCACAAAAATTAGATTAAATATTTAGCTTGTTCTTTTCCGTAAAGATCATTTACATTTTTTAATTGTATAATTTTATTGTTAAATTACTGTATAATTTGAACATAAGTGGTATAATTTCAAAAATATATAAATAGGTAATTAAACGAAATTTTGATGAAATTGATAATAGGAAAGCATGGCCACAGAATCGAAAAAAAACCCGTTTAAACTTAGAAAAACGATTTTCCTAAAGAATATCTAGTCGAAGCAAAATCATACTTATCTAAAACCAAAACTTTAATGCAGCGAAACATTAAATATCAAACGTTTTAGCACTAAGAGAATTTAATAGATTAAATATTTGTTTTAAATGAATAAACACTCTTAAAGTACAATATTTTCAGTATCAAAACAACTTGAGTTCATAAATGCTGATCTATTCATTTTTTATCGGCATCAATTCTTAATACATCAAAAGCCACCCCACGACCCTCCCCCCCCCCCCCCCCCCCCTTAAAAGTAGCACCCACCAAAACTTTATTATTCATCATTATCTCCCCATTCCTTAAAAATACCCGCTGCCATTCCCTTTAGGCAAATGATGTGTGTGAGCGTGGTTTTTTTTATTATCGTTTGGCATTATTTATTTATTTATTTGTTTACAGGAACATTACTCGTCAAAGTTCACCCGGAAACTACAGGCTGCTGCAGTAGCTGAGGGAAAACACCCGGATGTGAAGGCCGCGCAACCGCTAATTTCCTCCCCCCTCCCTCCGCCCAGGGGCAAAAACGAGATTTGCCTGATGCTGCCTCTAAACCCTTTAATAGCTGTCCCGTCTCCTAGGTGCACCTGTGGTTGCCCCTCAAAAACGCAGCGTTTGCCTTATCTGCTTGATTGATCAGCGTTTAAACGAAATGCGGCATTTTTCAATATTCTGTAAACAGCTTATCAGCAAGCTGCATTTTGCTGTGCGCGACGCTGCGGGGAGAAGTGACGTAAAATGGAAATTCTACCAGAATATTATTTTATATTTCTGTGAGATTTAATTGTTATTTAGCTAAAATACTTAATTTAAGTTTAGATATTAATTAAGTAATTATGGAAAGAGTTTAACATAAAAAATAATTTGTATTTATAAAAGAAAATATAATTTCCATTTTGTTTAATTACAATCGGTTAGCCTTTCAGCGGAGAGAAAATATTCATTAATTAAAATCGTTCGCGTTTGGTCAACTTTTTTGGTTTGGAATTTGGCTGAGAGAATATTTTAGTTAAAATAATTGTTTTTTACTGTCAAAATTTTTAGTAAAAATGCCATTTTTTTACTAGAACCGTAAAGTGAAAATATTATTTACTTTATTACTTATTATTACTAATATTATTACTTTTTAAAACGAAATTCGTTGCTTTATTAGTAAAATTTTATAATAAAATTATTATAGAGACAGATTTACTCTAAAAGTAAACAGCTATGGGAACTTGCATAAATATTTATATATTGCATAAATATTGCTTGTATTTTTTTAATGATTCTTGTTCGCATTGATAATTATTTTAGTTATATATATAGTTTGTTTGAATTTGTAAACGAAATAAAAGATTCCTTTAACATTTTTATTTATTTAATTTACTTTTGATTAGAATAATAATTGGGAAAATGTTTTTGTAATTATGTAAAAATCTTAGAAAAAATTGTTAAGAAAAAAATTGACGAAGAGAATTTTATAGTAAGAATGAAAAATTTAGTACTTAAGTTTTTTAATAACGTTAAAAACCTAATCACATTTTAGTATGAATATTAATTAAAGAATAAAAGCGCAGAGATTTCTCTCAGATGTAATTTATGAGAAATATTGCTACGGCAAAATGACAGAATGTTTGCTTTTATTCTTAGATTTAAAATATATATATATATTTAGTTCAGAAGAATTTTGTGGTTAAAATAAAGTGTTTGTAAGTAGAATTTTTATAATAAAAATATTATTTATTCATTAATTGAATATTATTTGCTGAAAATTACTTTTTATTCTAGCATTTTTAGTAAAAATATCACATTTTTCTTACGGGGAGTTTGTGTAGCAAAAATATTATTTTTTATTACTAAAGTTTTAAGGTAGATCTGAAATTTCTTTTATTTCTATTTTTTAATAATCCAGGCACTACTTAGGAACCTTTATAGTAAAAGACATAAAATAGTTATCCGAATAGAATCCGAAATTACTAGTGAGAGTTTTTGTAACCTCAATATTTTACTATGCGCCTCCGTTTGAGGCCACGATCTACAGTTTAAGAATTTCTGTTTTAAGCTAAAATACGAAATATATAACTTAGTGATTTATCGTGCCAAAAGCAATATATAGGCTTGTTGATATTATTATCACTGCCATTTATTCCTTTTTAAATTTTGCATCATTTAATAATTGATAAATAAAATTATTTGAATACTGCATTTTGGATACCAAGAAGGAATGATTTTTAGTAAAGAAAGTTTAATTTAACAATTTATGTTTCTAGTCATTAATTTTAATTCAAATTTAAGTGAAACCTTATTTAAAAAAATCGTTCATTCTCTATACTTACTATCCAGCTTTAAACAGCTTTTATTCAAAAATAAAAAGGCAATCTATATATTTAAAATAATTTCGTAAAAAAAACCTTCGCCGAGTCCGCCAGCCTCAACCACTCTACCGATTTTGACAATTCCTTTTTCATTTGAAAGGTTATGACGTCTAGATATGTCATCAAGGGTCGCCTGCCCCCACACCTCCATTTTCGAACGAAATCGAGAAAACTCTTTCCCACTGTACATTCTCTATGGGGGGAAAAACCTTTGCACAGTTCGCCAGCAACAACCACCTGACGGATTTCGACAATGTTTTTTAAATTGAAAGCTTATGACGTCTAGATATGTCATCAAAGGTCGTCTGCCTCCTCCCCCCCATTTTCGAACGAAATAGAAAAAACACTTCTCCACCATACATTTTTTATATGTTTTTTCGATTTCCTTCCAAAAGGGGGTTTGGTGGGGGTCAGACGATCTTTTATGACATATCTAGAAGTCATAAGCTTTTATATGAAATAAAAATTGTCGAAATCCATCGATCTTGAACTGTCCAAAGGTTTTTTCCCCCATAGAGAATGTACAGTGGGAAAGAGTTTTTTCGCTTTCGTTCAAAAATGGGGGAGAGAGGTGACAGGCCACACTTGATGACGTATCTAGACGTCATAAGGTTTCATATAAATTGTCGAAATCGGTTAGGTGGTTGGGGAATCTCTGATGGTTTTACCATATTATTTTAAATATATAGATCCCAACAGTTCCATCACAATGGCGTGTCAAAAATATTGTAAAATACCTATTGTAGGCGATGGGAACTGTTTAGTTAGGGCGATTTCATTCCGTTTTTATGGATATGAAGTCTTTTATGCCGAAATTCGGGAAAAATTTATTCAAAGCATTACAACTAGATGAGGTTTATTGAAAGATTTTACAATTTTAAAGGAATCTGTTGTCTACAAAGAATATGGAATCTACTTTGATTTTATGGTCTTTTCTATTGATTTCATGCTGAACTGAAAAAAGTAGTGGCTGAGAGCCTCGAAGCAGCGAGACGGCAGGGACAGTGCTGAGCAAAGTGGGTACTGGCCGCGAACCCGCCCGGAGAGTTTAAAGTTAAAAAACTGTTGCATGGACTCTATTATATAAAAATTTAACATGAATGAAGGTAAATAAATTAATTTTTATTTGGAGAAGGAGACATTTTTTATTTTATTACCGAAATCCGAATTAAAATTCCAGCAAAACAATAAAAGCACTTTTAAAATTATAGATTGTTTTTGCAAACAATTTCTGCAAAGCAAACAGTTTATCAATTTAAAAAAATAGCATTTATTCTCTTAGATTTTTAAATCCGAGAATATTCACGATATTCTATGAGAAATAGTTTCGGCTAGATGATTCTTACAGTATTCTTTTTAAAATTATTCTTAAAAACCTAGAACTTGGAAACCTAGAACTTTTAAAGTTAGTTAATGAAAATATGCACCAGTGTTCTGGAAAAACACTCAAACCTAAAAGAACATAGCACACGATATGCTGTAGGTTTACGAATTTCCCTTCAAATCTTCACAGTAAAATATTCTGGATTGTTGAGTAAAATTTAAAAAAAATCGTTTCCGTTCAACAATATTATTTCTTATTCTCACTATAGCAACCAAAAGTTGAACAGTAGCGATTATTTGTACTGAAAAAGGTTGCGAAATATGCAATTAAACAAATATTCATTCCGCAGTAATGTATGCTAGATGACAGGCGCATGCGCATTTTATCATTACAGTGTAAAGTTTAGTTATATGCTTAGCTGACATGCACAGTTACCTTCATCATGTGACTGTGACATCACAAGCATTGATTCCATTCTGTCAAACCAATTTTCGTAATTTTTAGCTGTTTCAATGTTTATTTTTAAAAGATTGCAATCTCATTAAGCAAAAATCTGTAACAAACATGAATTTTGCTTCAAAATATTTGCCCGACAGAAATTAGTCCCTCAATTTTTCCCGTCCTATATCTCAAACCCAGGGCGTTAAAACAACTTTTCCTGCATCATTCGCAGACGATAAGCGGAGGTAGGGACGACACAGCAGACGATTTTGCTTGATGTCAATAAGCACCTGGAGGCTCTGTGTAATGATACTGTGGAGGTTCTTCTGTAATTACACTGAGCAATAATGGAATAGCGCAGTAATAAATTGTAAGTGCCTTGGGTCCTTTTTCACTCTGAAAGGACCCACCAGGGGCGCTGTTAACTGACTTTTATTGATGAGTTCCATAACGATGATGATGTTTGATTTGGCTGCGGGCAGTTTAAACGATGAGCCAGTGATATATCGGAAAGTGCTGAAAGCGATGCATCAGAGTTCGTGATGCTTAGATAAATTGAGGGATATGTAAAAAAGGGTGTTTGTGGGTGATAATAGTCTGATAAATGTTCTGTATTATCAGGGTGGGAGGGGTAATAAGAGGGTTTTGTTTATTATTGTTGTACAATAATTGATTCTTTCTACGAATTTTTATTTTTGAAAAATTTGTGTGGGTTTATTTATTTTTTCATTTTAAGTGTAAATTTTTAGGTTGAATGAACTAAGGGGATTGATTTTTAAAAGATATGAGATACTATGCTTGTATTCGTGGAAGCTCAAACTTTTTTCTCAAGATTGCTTTGCTTATTATTGTTGAAGAATTAATGGTTCTTATTGAGAATTTTATTTAAAAAAAATTGCGAATGTTTATTTATTACTTGGAATTCATTTTTAAACTTAAGTTTATCAGTCTGATAAAATAAGAGAACTTATTATTTATAAATATGAGACATTGTGCTTGTATCGAAAGAGGAACTTGAAATTTCTTTTATTAGGTTTGTTAACCTGATATTTATTAAGAAATGAATTTGTAAATTAAATGACTTATAAATAAACAGTTATTGCTTGCTTATTTTTCTGGTTTTAAGGGTTCATTACTTGGAATTCATTTTTAAACGCAAGTTTATCAGTCTGATAAAATAAGGGAACTTGTTATTTATAAATATGAGACATTGTGCTTGCATTCAATGGGAATTTGAAAACATTTTGTACCAGATTTGTCAAACTGATAAGATAACTGATTAAGATATGAATTTGTAAAGGAAATGACTAGTAAACAGTTATTTCCTGTTTATTTTCTGGTTTTAAGGGTTGAATTCATTTTAGAATGAATTTCAGCAAAATATTTCTTTTCATAAGTAACAGAACACATTTCACAATCTCCTCCCCCCTAAAAAAACTGATATGATAGAACTAATTCAATTAAAATAAATTGGAGTTTGTTGCTGATAAAATTAGTTAGAAAACTTAAAAAGATATCACAGACTTCAAAATTTATACAATATGTGTGGAAATAAATAAACAGTCTCAGGATAAGTATCTATATTCCATGTTCTTTTCTACGATGAATCCAACATGATGTATTCCGTTCACGGTAACGTCATACAAATAAAATATAGAACTCCTGTTAATTTTGGAATCCAATGTACACCTTGCAGGAGAAAGGAAAATGCGGGATGATACAGAAGAGTGTAAGACCCTATGCGGCTAGAAGTTAGACACTATGTGCAGTTACGTTTGTCATGTGACTGTGATGTCACTTGAATTGATTCCATCACTTGACACAATAGCAGTCTGAAAAATGGAAGAGTTGCAGATTTAGTGCTTAAACTAAACACACTAACGAATAACGTTTATTAACAAATAATTGATGAATACTTTAAAATCACAAACATGACCAAATGATATTTAATTGACCAACAAGAACAAAATACATTATATATAGTGTTGATTGTAGAACGAGTTGTAGTGCTGTCCGTGCTGATTTTCATACTGCATGAGAAAATAGATGACGGCTTGATACCATGGTGGCTAGAGATTCTGATCGCCACAGTGTGCGTTTAGTCAAATCACATGTGCTGCGCCAATTTAATTATGCTATCTACTGAATATATTGTTCGAAGAAAAGACGCCACAGCACAAGATAATACAACGTGCAGATAGACGTTAAATAATATTTGCAGTTTAGTTTACCATACGAATGTGATGCTAATGGATTGGGAATGCCATCAACACAAAAAATATTATTACGAAAATCGTCCGGTTCGTGTACAGTAAAAGTAGTCCTAACAGTTGGATAATTGAAAATGACGCTTTATTTAACGAATATTCTAGAAAATCGAAGAACAGGCATCACGAAAAGAACAGCACCTGCACAAATTAGAGACACAAACAGACAGTAAATCACTAACAATAACAGTAATAGCACGAACAATAGCGCTCAGCGTCTGACAGCTGACCAACTCTCAATGAGAACAAGACTCCAAAGAGATTCCTTTCCCTCGTTTGCAGCTCGGTATATATAGCCTTTCCGACAGGGCGTGACGTCACATGGAAAATTCCTGAAGAACCTCAATGTCTCTGTTCTGAATAGAGATAGAACAATTATTCTACCATTTTTGAAGACTTTCATTTTGTCGCCAAAATCGCCAAATTTGCCGCCAAGTCGCCAAAATGGTCGTATTCATTGCCTTCCATTCCCACTGTAATTAGTAACAACCTCTGTAAATGTCTCTTTCCAACTATAGGACTAACATGGCAGGGAAAGAGAAATTCCAGTTTTGTGAAAATATATGATAGAAACTCAGGGGCTTCATTAGCATCACGGTCTAAATTCTTAAAATCAAATTAGCTAAACGAGTAAAAGTGTATAAAAGAAAAACGAAAAATCAAAAAGAACATATACGTTTATAAAATTATCCTCTAATGATGACATCCTTACATGATATGAAAATGAAATCCTCTAACGAATAAAAATATGATGCACATTTCACAGTATTGGCTCAAAAATTGAAGAATATCGTTTGGAAAGTCTGATAGATCCTTAAGATAAAATAGAGAAATGTCACGCAATGAGGAGCAATCCAAGACACACATTTTGTTACATACTATTCTTTCCGAAGTCTTTCACAAAAACTTTTAATGCTACAATGTTTAAAAGAATGAATTATCTCCATATAAGTAGTCTGCTGCGTAACAGATTCAAGTTGTTTCCATTTTGCACAGGGTTGACATATTGGCTTTTTTAAGGCCAAATTCTGGAAATTTGGCCTTTTTAAAAAGCCCTTGGCCTTAGGAATTTTTATTTGGCCTTAAATTCATTTTTGGCCTTTATTTTTCCTTACGACTGTTAGAAAAATTCTTAATATATAATTTTACTATTTTTCTGATAAACTTTTGATAAGACACTTTTCAAATGGCCCCCAGTGAGCTATCAAACGAAGTAGTTCCAGGACAATAAAGGTTTTTGTATCCTTTCTTTAGACTGTATTAGTCAGAATGCCTCTAGCGGAAGCTATGTGACTATTATAGTTCGTGAACGGATTCCGAGACTATTACTTTTAGACGATTTTACACCGGAAAGGGGTGTCAGGCAATGAGCCATATGAGCGCATTTGCGGAGTTCTTAGTTAGATCACGCTCAGTAAAATGTAAACATCACCCTTCCATTCTTCACTTTCCCCCTATTTTGATGAACATAACTCAGCCCGGCGCATGCGCAAAAGCGCAGAGGGTTTCCGAATTCGTTGCTAAACAATGCCAATCTAATGGGATTCCTATTCATGAAGGAAAATCATTTTCTTATAACAAATAACGGGGAAATGTGCGTTTTAATGAACTTTGGCTTTTTTTGGCCTTATTTTAAAGACGGTTTGGCCTTATTTTGATCTGGCAACCCTGGTTGCATAGCAAAATACGCACACTTGGGTAGAGTTAACAGTTGTGAACCCGAATAAAACACATGATGGTTGTTTCCCAAAGAAGTCAAAGTCACATGACTAAAGCAGCTGACATGAAACTACACATTGTTTCAGGCTGAATTTTGATGTCATGTCTTATAATATATTTATTATCTATATCTAATTGTAACTATTTGAATGATGCGTTACGCTGAAAAATCAGTAGAAAGAAATTAGTGTTATAAAGAGTTGTTATAAGACAAACAGATAAATAGAAATTCTTTCTGTAAATTACGTGATATAAGAATCGCTACGCACAGAATGTAGCGGCTGATTCAAACAAGCCAGACGGATAAAGCCTGAAACATTATCATGCTACGATTTTTCAAGTTAAAGGTTGGAAATTGTTGTTTTCAACAGAGACGAGGTCTCAGAAACAAGAACATAATTAACGTAAAAAAGTTATTCCTTATTCAAAGATTGAAAAACTTGTCGAATACAAAGAACACCAAAATGGCAACTTTCAACTTAGTATTATTTTCTAAGTTGTAAAGAATGATGCAATCAAACTCTGGTTAGATTTGAAAAATTTTGTCTGAAAAGTCTACATTGGATCTCTAATATAAGAATCCCAAAACGGTCGTCTCTAACTTAGTATTATTTTCCAAGTCGCAAAGAATGATGCAATCAAACTTTGGTTAGATTTGAAAATTTTGTCTGAAAAGTCTACATTGGATCATTAATTTTAATTTTTTTATTAATATAAAGAAGATTTTAAGGCACAGAAGATCCGACCTTCAACAATCACAGGTTATCAACCTGTTTAATTTTTCGACGACACTGATTACTTGTTTTTTTCATCAAAATATCAAAAAATCATCTAGTTCTCTTCGCATTTACTACAAAAATTTAAAGACCAGAAGAAATCCAAAACCAGCAACAAACCAAATATACCATAAGCGACACATCCTGACGGTTTAATAACATCACGATACTACACACTCTTTTAATCAAAAGCAGCCAGCCACCCAAATTAAACTTATGCGTGCAGCTGGAGATCTAATTATAGGTATATCAAAAGAAACAAAAATTCAAAAACAAGCGTATATTTATGCTTATAAAAATGATACCTATCACAGCTTAGAGGAGCTCAGCTAAAACAAAGAACCCCGAAGCGACTTTTCTCCAAATTAATATTATTTTCCAAATAGTGAAAGAATGATGTAATCTAAATATGGTGACTTTTGAAATTTTTTTTCTGAAATATCTACATTGGATCATTAAAACCTTAAAAATGTATTTTTCTGTACCATCTAATTAGATGACCTGCTTCTGTTTCGGGAATGTGATGTAGTATTGATTCAACTAAGAGCTCATAGAACATTTGAGATTTTAATGGATAACCAGTCATTTTTGTATCGCATGATGACGTCTATGCATGACTTTATTTTAGGTAATAAGTATAAAAATGCCATAATTCGATGCACGAGCTGAAAAATTTTGTCTGAAAAGTCTTCATTGGATCATTAATCTAATTTTTTTATTAATATAAAAAAGATCTTAAGGCACATAAGATCTGACCTTCAACAATCACAGGTTATCAACCTGTTTAATGTTTCCCGACACTGATTGCTTGTTTGTTTCATCAACATATCAAAAAAATCATCAAAATCTTCTCGCATCCACTGCAAGAATCCGAAGGCCGGAAGAATTCCATCACCAGCAACAAACCAAACATGACATAAAACCACACAATCTTGACGGTTTCATTAACATCACGATCCGCACTCTTTTAATCAAAAAGAGCCAGCCGCCCAAATTAAACTTATGCGTGCAGCTAGAGACCTAATTATGGGGATATATCAAAAGAAAGCAAAAAGCAAAAACAAGCGTATATGTACGCTTATAAAAATTATCCCTATCACAGCTTAGAAGAACTCAGCCAAAACAAAGAACCCAAAACGACCTTCCTCCAAGTTAATATAATTTGCTTGTTTTGTTGTTATGTTGTTACAGCGGCAACATTTCATTTCTAGGGGATGTCAGAATTTTTGACATTTCGGTCGGACCGGAGCCTAGGACGTTAACAGCACTGTCTGATGTGGTCACGGAATCGGTTTGTTGAAGGTGGGGGAAGGGGGAGTTTGGATGGGGAGTACCTCCCCATCCCCCTGGCCTTTGCCCGGTTGTTGAGCTGTTTTGTTTTCCGCCAACCGATTTTATTTCTTTTCTTTTTGTTTCTTTGCCTTTTCCTCTCTTTTTTGTGGTCTTAATTGGAGAATGGTCGCTTGCAGTAGCTATGAGGCGTCAATAGAGCGATCGTTCTGAGTGGATAACACTCATAAACCATGCACTGGGAATTTGGATGTGTGGATTTATTTGGTTTTATTTCGACGATTTCATTGCGCTAAGACATTGTTCTGTTATATATCTCTATCACCTTCGGATATCTGTGATTTTTATACTCTTTTATTTAACTTGAGCAGTTTCATGTTTGTGAAGATTTAATTTTGTAATCCATTTTTGACTAGCTTCGTGATGTGTTAGAGTCTTGAAATTTTGTATACTCGTGTATTATCAAAACCAATTCGCTATTTTATTATTTTCAGAACATCATTATAGGTTAATTTAATTAAGTATTCATTCCATACCCGTGACGCCATCTGTTAGCGAATTTGAGAAATAATTGATTTCAGGACTCCGTAAGATTCACAATAATGAATTATAAATCGAAAACTAAAAGTGTTTGAAAAAAAATCCACTTTTTAGTGCGCCAATAAAAGTGTGCTCATAAAAACTGTCTTTATTAAATTTATTTATTAGATGCTCGCCTTTATTCTTCCATGGCTAATTTGATGTTCTTTTTCCTGTCTGTTTGGTACAGGCTATTAATCTGGGAGACGGAACAGAAATTTCCTTCAATGGAATCACCATCATGTACCCTTGTAATTCGATGTTGAACCTCCAATGGAATCGTTTTGAAGATTTTTATACTCCCTGCCATCCTTCCTAGAATGGCCTTTATATACGTATATACCCCAACCGTTTGGTGCAATCGCCTTGATATATACCATGTTCGACTTTTATGTTTTTTACGTACAATCGCCATTTTGTACCTGTGTACGTCCATCCCATTAGTTCCACAGAAACGCCTTGATGTACCCATGTGTAGGTTTCTATAGAATCTTTATTTCATAGAATTTGTACGCCTCTCTTGTTTGCTACATAAAATCGTCTTGGCGTAGTTTGTAGTTTAAAACCGCTTAATGGAAACAACTTTCTTCATATGTCTTAGCACATTCGCTGCCGTGAGAGCGTCGGGACTCTCTTCGTTGTCTTTCTCGGAGACGAAGAGCGTCTTGACACGCTCCCCTTTCCCCTTATCAGGTACAGAGAGCAGACCGAGACGCTTCCATATATATATATGCAACAATAGTTTTGTTGGTGTAGTCGTTAAGTGATGAACAGGCCGGGTAAATAACTATTTTTCATTTATTATTAATATATGGGAGAGTGGCGGAATATACGTACATCTCATATGAAAGTTTCAAGTCAAAAGAGAGCGAAAAATCCCTGTGTTCTCTCAGATAGGGGATTAATATAGACACGTGATCAAAGTGAAGAGAATATTAGCTATTTTTAGCAAATTACGTAGGTGTTTTAGGGAGAAGTCTGGCGCCAACGAGTTGCAGAGTCTGGTTTTCTGTGGGCACTTGGAAGCGATTTAAGTATTTTTTAATAATAAATATGACAAAAAGCGTGATTTAATATACCTCCAGCGCTGGAAATAAAACGAAACTGGAGTTTAACAAAATTGATTTTCGAATACATTAGTATTGTACTAAGATTTTAAAATCTATAATATTAGTATTTAAAGTAAAATTAAGTGAGATTATTACATACTAGCAGTACACGCACCCGTGGAATCAGGACTTTAACGAAATGAAAAAAATAAAAAACGCCCACAATGACATGAAAAAGTTTTGAAAACAAAATCCAAACAAAAGACACACATTATTTGATTTTCCTGCTTACTTTTTTTCCCCTCACTACACTACAGAGTACGTTAATCCAAAGCAATATTACAAAATTGGAACGTTAAAATGATTATTATACAGCAAGCAAAATTTAAAATCGGATCCGAAAATAATAATTGAAGTAATTCATTCAGGTGAAGGTCATGACGTATCCTGCGCGTCCGCCAATCAAAATTGCCAGCAGCGTTCGGAAGAAGTGCCGCGCGAGGAACTCGATCGAGAAAAATAACTCTCAACCGCCCAGAAAAAAAATTAATTTAAAGAAAAAACGGGAAAAGATATTTTAACCGTTCTTGTTTTAGATCCGACAGAACCGTTCTAGTTATAAGCTGAAAAAAATTGAAAATAATAGTGTTATTAGAAAGTCGGATGCAACAAATTTAAAAACAAAAGTAACATTATGATGGCAAAACTGGCTATTTTTTAAAAATTTCTCAAAATTCAGTAAATTATGTTAGAAATTCAAAACTAACTTCACTAGAACGGAAATCGCATGCTCTTTCCGATGGTGTATCTATTTTTGTCGTACAATTATTCAAAACCATGCTATTGAGAAATTAGTGCGAAAAATCACCCTAAACAACACAAAACATTAAATAAAAAAAATTTCTAGAATAAATTTTAAAATTTCGGCTTCGAGGTGCATTCAGTCACCATTACGACTACTTGTGTTTCAAATTTCAAGGCTGTAAGTGCGATAGATTCGTCTGGACATCGCAGACAAACAAACACACCCACACACACTCAAACATTGCCTTTTATAAGTATAGATATAAAAGAGGCCAGTCCAGATAAGAATTTACTAGGAAATAAGCCAACCTGTTATTGTGAGTTATAGTCGATATGGCTGCCGCAGCGAATGTGTTAACCAAGTTTTTAGTCGAAATTTTAGGTAAGTTTGTTGGAGACCTCAATAACCTCTTCACTTAATAATCGACACATAAAGCAAAGATTGTTGTAATAATGAAATAGGTAGAATGATAGGTGGTCCAGGAACAAAGCTAAATGGGAATGAAGCAGTTATTTAATTTCAAACATTCTTCACGGTTTGCTATTCAAGCTCCCTTTCCTATTCCACCCTCTCCACCCATGAGTGACTTTCAAACTCTCCCTTCTTCTTCTCATCTCCCTGGCATTAATTAAGCCAACCAATAAGCACCTGTCACAAATATGCGGACCGGTAGCTGACCCCCTCCTTCAGAACAGAACGACAGAATGGAAAGACGTAGAGATGGCAGAAAGATAGTGAGTAGGTTAACCGGGATCTAAGGGATGTTCGCCATCTCCGGCGTTTAACAAGCCTTGGAAGGTCGGGAGGGGGGATGGCTGGTGGGGTCAGAACCTCAGAAATGATGACGTCAAGGAGGGCCGAGTTAATTAGGCGCACTGGACGGCAAAGGCTAATTGGTTCGTGATTGTGGAGAACCGGAGAATGACCCCTCTTCAGAATCACGTGCGGCCAGTGCCCATCTCTCCACCCCCCCATCCCCGTCTTCGCATATGCATCGGTGGGCTTCCTTGGTGCGTTTTATTTTCGGGGTTTGTCCGCTGGAGGAGTGTGGTCAATATCGTTTGCAGCTATGAGAAGGGGATTAAAGAGGTTTATTCGGAGGATGATGGATCGTGGCACGGTAATTACTGCTCCGGGTTTGAATTGGCAACATTATGGCAAAAGGACTTTTGGAGTGTTTCAAGAAAGTTGCCAGGGTTTTGATGGAAGAGGGATTCTAAGTAATGACGAATAAATTTTGATGAGTGTACTCGCATGATAGTAGATCTATACAGAAGAAAGAAAAAAAATCTTGCCTTGAAGCAGAGCTTCTCAGTCTTTTAACATTGAGGACTTAACTTTGCAAACCAGTTTTAATCACTCCCGTCCCCCCAATAATTTCTGTTCAGTTTAGTCCATTTATAATGAAATCCGGATTTTTGAATAAATGATATTAACATGCTTTAGTAAGTATAACGTTTTCCATACGCATTTACATAAGGTTGCATATTGGTGAACGTTTTCCTTATTATCTGATAAAAAAAATTAATCTTCATTGAAAATAACAGTTATAAAAAACTGTTATAAATAACATTTATGAATAGTTATAAATACCAGTTCATAAACTGTCATAACACAATGACCAGTTATAAATAATAGTTATGAAAAACTATTATACTGAGTTCAATCATCGGAATCGACCCTATAAATAATAGTTATATAAAACTGCTACACTCACAGAATTGAATAATTTTCCTAGCATTTTTTTGGACAGTTATTGCTCTGCTGTTCTTTTTTACGATGATTCGTTTTATAAAGATGCCTTAGATTTTTAACTAACAAGAACACGAACAACTGTAAAACTGTATTCAAGCATTTTTTTAAAGTTTATTTTACATTTAGCAAATAATTTCATGCAAATTTTAGAAGAAATATTTCTGTCTAATAAATACAGCTGATATATATACAATAATAATGTCAATGATTAAAAAAATCTAAAATATTATTTTCTGAATCGTCTTTTCCCTTACTTCCCCTCATTTACATACTCGCATAGAAATGAAACAGTATTTAAATTTATTAGGTAGTATTTATAGCAAATAAATGGCATTAGAATATACGTATTTTTAAAAAATACGTTTCTAATCGACATGGAAAAGTATCAGGAGTTTTGAATCTTTTATTTTTATCGGGTTAAAAAAAAGTGTTAATTTTATTTCTAAGTGATGATTATTTTAAAAAGTTAAACACTTTTTTACTCAACAATATTTTTAAGGATGAAGCTTTATTTTCGTATGAACAGAATGCATATCTCTTGTTTTGGTTTCAATTATTTTTTTTAAATATTTTCCGTATTGTTTCATATTTTTACATTTTTCCTTTAAATTATTTATCACCCCTTCTCAAGGGGGTGTCTTCCATAAGTTGAGAATTACTAGGTTGAAGTTAATACATTTCTTCATACTTTATGTCCTTTTCTCATGATAATTTATCTCCAATGGAGGTCAAAGGTTATGAATTTCGGGTCGTTGAAACTTCGTCAACGTCCTTTCAATATTAATAAACAAAAATAATTAAGGCATTTCATTAGAGTTTCCCAAACAAATTGCACGAATTAATTTTTTCAATAAATGTATCCGTAATTAATACCTTGTCCGCTTCTTATATTTTCTTGTGCAAACGTATATTAGTAATCTCAAATGAAATTCCTTTCTCAAATCAATATTTTTATAATTCGAACATTTAACACTTCAGATTTTGCAATATTTTGTACTTTTTCCCTTAAATTCAACTAACTGCAATGTATATATTTAAATATTCTTAGCAGATGATTTAAAAAAATCAGTACAATAATAAATAAAAATAATTTTTTTTTATCAATAAATCATTACATACACAAATACCTACCAGATTCATTTAAAACTTCAATTGCTTGCTTCTATTTCTAATTTTTTATTGGAACAATGAAAGTTAGCTGTATTCTAATAATCAAAACTGAATGTTTATTTATGAGATCTTCTTTTGTATACTTGTTTATTTCCTCATTATAAAAATTCAGACAATTCAACAAAATTTTATGAAACATTTTTCCTATATATTTTAATACCGAAAAATAAACCATGTGGTTTTATGCAAAAAAAAAAATGATTATTTCTCATTTATTTTTAATAAATATATATATGAGGAAAAAAGAAAAAACTTTAATAATATCGTTTGGTGAATAAAAGATTTAATTCCATATTTATTTTTTTAAGTAATCGAAAAAAAATAATTATAAGAAAATATAATATATTTTAACATTATTTAAGCGATTTTTCAAAAGAATTTGGGTTATTTACATTTTCATATTTTATTTGTGTTTCTGCAAAAGCTGATTCCACATTATGCTTGTCGATTTTTTCATATTCGGTAGTCTTTTCATAAGAAGAAAACAAAAGAGCCTCACGAATAAACAAAATAAACTTTTATTATCTCCTGGATAAATAAATGAATGAATTATCTTCTGGATGAATTTTTGTGATCGTTTTGTGCTAATATAGTATCTGTCCCAAAATTATTAGGTCAAACTTATAATTTTTGTGTGTTTAAAGAAATATGAACTATTTTTCTGATTGGAATCAGTATTTGGAAATAACTTTTTTGGACAGATTACAATGTATTTTTGACTTGAAATATATGAAACCGTTTAATGAAATATTGACAAATTTATTGTTTATTTGTTACTTAATGGAGATTAAATGTAATTTTCAGGCCAAACCATCACATCAAGACCTAATTTTCAACATAAACATCACCATAATTGCGAAGATTTTCGAAAATGCCGAGATATATTTAGGAAACCATTCTTTGTCTATAAATGCCTAAAAATTCGTACTGAAAAACAGCTGTCTTGAAAGTAACTTTCTGAAAAAAAAAATGTGGTTTTAACGATTAAATAAGTCAATGCTTCACATATTGGCGAAAATTGGCTTAACTTAGGTGAACCTTAGATAATTTCATCTATGTTTTGGCAGAATAATTTTCGATCCATATAAAGTCCAGCCTGTTTTTCTTTTAGTCTACCAAGGCGAAAAATTAATTATGGAAACTTTGGCTTAGTTGAAATTATAAAAGTTATTGGATTTGCGCAATATGATAGATTTTTATAAGCTTTTATTCAACTTCACTGTCGTGTCCTCAAATCTTGAGATCGATTTCTTACCCACTTTTAATCGAGCTACAGCTTTGAGATTTAGCATAGTGGTGGGTTTCTGGTGACAATACAATATTATTTAAAAAAATTTACAATTTATACCTATTTTAAATCTAACAAAATGATATTAAAATTTTAGCCCTATATTTGGGCGATAAAGTTTGGAAGGTGGTAACCTCATGTTACGGAGGGTTGTAACAACACCACGAAGCTAACAGAGAATACGCTATACCTCCGGCGATGAACCGATGAATGACGTAATAGCTCGTGTTTCTACTCGTCTTGGGTTTACTTTCTATTAGAATTCGCCAACAACCAGATTTTTTTTTACTTCGTGTGCGTCAAACGGTTCGCACTTTAAGCAGAAAGAGAAAGTTGCGTAGATCCATTCTCTTTTTTTCTATTACATTGTTGATAATATGTAAGTTATCACGTAATATATTACGGATTTATATTTCAGAATGTTAATGTCATTAAATCATTTTAAAAATGTAATTGCACATATGTATATAATAATTTTAATATGTGTTTTATATTGGAGAATTCAATAATTGAATTTGGTTTGCTATGCCTAACATGTCATGTGTATTCGTGTCAGCCGTCACTAAAAAGTAGAAAATAAAATAAATAAAAAAATTTAAGGCATAAGCTTTTATTCATGTGAAAAAATGAACGCAAAAGATGAAAATTTTTCTGATTACAATAAAAAGCATAGTTCGAATAAAAGCGTGGGCGCCTTTACTTTCTAGGAGTATTCCATTTGTTTAAGAAAATATACACAAAATGTAAGGTGCTATATAAGGCGCCCAAGCTTTTATTCGAACCATGCATTTCAATGTAATCAGAAAAATTATTTTTTACTTTTGAGTTCATTTTGACGAAATTATAATGTGTAAACGAATTTTCTCATTTAAAGTGCATTTTGAATAAAAGCTTATACTTTAAATTTTTTATTTACTTTATTAATCATTTGCTTGATTATCAATTAAATGAATTTTTTAATGTTGTGACTGTGTTTATTTATGTGCAGATAATTTTTTTATGAGTATTGAGTTGTAATTTATGAAAAAATATTCACAACTATTTTATCTTCATTTATAATATACAGTAAAGCGCCGTTTATACGTCTTACAAGGGACTGACATTAAAACGACGTATAAATGAAAAGACGTATAATCGAAATTTCCCTAAATATCTTTTATTATCACAAATTTGATGCTACAAACGCAAATTCATTTAAAAGTATTCATTTTTAAGATAATACTAGTATAATGCTACATAGTATAGAAATGAATAATTAAATTTTAACGTTAAATATAACATAAAAGTGAGAAAAATAATTCTTTATTGCATATTTTGATTATTAATTATACATGTCTTATACGATTTATAAGATTATAGGTAGGGGTTTAATTTTAAAAAATCATTAACCGTCTTCTGACGTGCTGATTGCCTGTGAGTATTAATTACTGCATTAGGAATCGAATCAAGCTCATTGAATCTTTTTCATTATTCTTTTGACAAAAGAAATAAGTCCGAAGTTTCTGAATGGAGTCCGTTGCGTCTTTAAATGAAGGCGGAATACTTTTTCATCATCGCTTAAATCAGAACCAGACAATTTGTCTTTATTAATTAATTCCGTGAATAATTTCGAAATCTTGATAACTTTATCACAATTCACATACCAGAAAGAAGGAAATTTTCACATTTTAGAACTGGGGAAAACAACGTATAACCGAAGTTTTCCTTCGAACAAACGAGCACTTTATCATTAGAGTGAATCGGCACTGTGATGAAATGGGGACATGTAAATGTGAAACGTATAAACGGTGCTTTACGGTATTTTGCAGCCAAAGTAGTATTTGGCATTTTTATCAACTTTTTGATCTCTTTAACTTTATTTTACTGCTAATGACTAAACCTGGGAAAGATTTCTCATTTTCCTTTGAAATAGATTTGAATAATTATATTTTGAATTCACATGTTTTGGGAAAATAGAAATCTAGTTTTAGAAGCATGAAAAGACAAAAAGTAATATGTACACAAAAAGTAAATGAACACAATACAAATGAAAATAATATTAAATTGTAGTAATTTAATTTAAAGCAGAAGAACATTTAAATCAATCTTATAACATTTAAAATAAAGAAACAAAATTTCAACAGAAAATAAAAACACATAACCGCAAACATTTGCAAAAACTTCGCAACTATATTTTCAGATATATATATATAATTTCGTAATAATTCAGATAGGTCAATTTCAGGTAATATATATAAAAATAAACTGAAATAGAATAAAAAATAATTATATCTCAATAAGCTTAGTGGCAGGAAACTGTTTGGAACCATGAAATTTAGCCCAGAATTTTCACTCTTATAAAATTTGCGACAAAAAAATTCTAACAAGTAAATATTTATGTAATGATTGCAAGAAATTTCTGCATATTTTGTATTCGCGTTTTTTTACTTAAATTATCTATTTGAATAGAGTTAAAATTGAGTTCAATTTCATAGCTTTATAATAGTTTCCAAGGAACCAGTTCAAACCAGTTCAATCCGAACATCAAGGAATAGAAATCATAAAAAAGAATTTAAGCCCCTGTATACAGTTTGGAAGGTAAAGCAGCCGATGTCTAAAATGTTAAGTTTTTTTAATACATTTCTTATTTTTCACATATACCTACATTAAGAAAGGTGCGGTCGTCTTACTCATTTTTTTTTTTTTTGCTTCTAGGAATGAAATTTTCCATGGGAGTCTCTCATCTGTTGAAAAAGATGCATTAAGCGGGTTAATTTCCAGAATGATGGATCATGTTCAAGATTTGAATTAGAAAATATACTTCATGCTTGATTGTATCAAACTTCGAAAGAAAAAAATGAAAGTTCCATAGATTGGCAAAGTTGAGCAGTTTATAATAAATTTTTAAAAAATTATCAGGAGTTGAAGATTAAGAAATGTGTTTCGAGTCTATTGAGACGACATTAGTTGAATCAAAAACCATTTGAAAAATCAAAATTCATCTGTCGTTTGATCTTTTATTTTTGAGATTTTAATTCAAAACGTGTTATCGTTTCGTCAATTTTCATTAAAAGTTTCCAAACAAACTTTTCAGAGCGAAAACTTTCAACCGATTAACTGAAATTTTCGTAAAGCGTTTGGTCTCTTATTTTTGTGATTTTAAATGAAATATTTTATTCTTTGCTCAATTACTTTTTTGATATTTATGTTTTCTTTTTTAAAGTTTTACTAAATTTATTAGTTTTCATAGCGTTTTGTTGTATTTTTGTTTTTGTTCTTTTATAGACCGTTCTTTAAATTTTGATTACAGAATTTTACATTATTAAACCTTCAGCAATGTATGGATGTCGTTTGATCAAAGTTTAAAATTTCAGCAGCACACTTCGAGAAGAAAATTCAAAATTTTATTTTCGGAAATTTCGGTCTTACATAAGGTGTTTTAAAATTATTTATGAACTTTTTATTGAGTAACCTTTACAATATAATAATATTTCGCAATTTCTTTCGGCACTAATTTTTATTAGTCACTTGATCTTTAATTTTTGGCATTTCAAGTAAAAATATTTTATCGTTAGCACACAATTTTCATTTAACTCAATTGTTCATTTTAAGTTTAATCACTCTTTATTCTTTTATTGTGCTATTTTTCTTCCAGTTAATACTATTAGCTTAAATTAACATTAAAGTATGCCTTCGTTTGCCGTTTTCTACTTAAATATGGAACAAGTCTTGACTTAGAAAAAATTTCTAGTCTCTCAAAGCATATCAGCATATTACTTGGAAAATGAAATAATTAACGCAGTTTCAATGAAAGTTTGTATTTAGTGGTAAAAAATTACTAATAAATATCATTCATTTATGAAACTGGTTATTTTAATTCTGGGAAATTTTTGCATCAACCAAATACCAAATAGAATGTCATTCATGATATTCGTCGAAACACTCATCGAGCTGATATGAATTTTAGCTAAAAGATTGCATCAATACTATTTCTTATCATCATTACACAGTGAAGAAAAAAATCAATGATGTTGTCTTTTACGAGAATAAAAGAAATAAAAATTTCTTGATACAAATACGATTTCGTCAAAAATGAATCCAGGGTTAACCTAATGGCAAAATAGAGTGATAAAATTTTAAAAAAAATGCCTCATTAATATTAAACTGAATCACGTAATTTCTTCCAATTTTTATGTATTTTCAAATATTTTTTCTGTTTATCTCCTGACATTCATATAAAATATCATCTTTACTTATTTTGTAGATACAGTAAATCAACGTTTATACGTCTTTCAAGGGACTGACGTAAAAAGACGTATAAATGAAAAGACGTATAATTGGAATTTTAATAGGCAAATTTGATTATTACAAATTGAATGCTACTAATGACAAATTCATTTAAAAGTATTAATTTTAAAGGTTTTAAAAATATACTAGTATACTACTACATAGTATAGAAATAAATAATTAAAATTTAAAATTAAACATTTATCCTAAAAGCGAGAAAAACTACACCTTTATTGCATATCTTGAGTACTAATTACATATATTATCTTACAGGTAGACATTTAATTAAAAAAATCTTTCATCGTCGTCTGACTTGCTGATTGTCTGTGAATCTTAATTACAGCATTATGAATCGAATTAAATTCATTGATTTTTTTAACTATTCTTTTGACAAAAGAATTAAGTTCGATGTTTTTCAATGGAGTCCATTGCGTCTTTATAGGAAGGTGGAATAACTTCATCATCGCTTAAATTAGCACCACGCAATTTATTTTACATTTATTCATCAGTTTTGAATAATTTCGAATTCGTTATATATTGATCACAGTTCACATAGTAGAAAACAGGAATTTTGCACATTTTAGAACAGAGGGAAACAATGTATAACCGAAACTTTGAGTCGTATAAACTAATTAATTTATCACTACAATGAATAGGAATGCATCGGGACTGTTATGAAAAGACGTATAAATGAGAAACGTATAAACGTATAACGTTTTTACACGCTTTTATTTAAATTGAATTATTTGTAAAGATAGAATTTTATTATTGATTTTTCCCTTGCTACCAGATTCACTAGAATTATGGAATTTTGTAGGAGTATTCATTCCCCATGACAATACAGTGTTTTAATATTTTCATAATTTAATCATCGATTGTTAGTTTACGACGTACGAGTACGTTATTATGTGTCAGTCTCTTGAAAGATGTATAAGTAAACGGTGCTTTACAGTAATTACAAGCAAGTAACGCAGAACTTCAGACAGCATGACTCCAGATAATCAAGGTTCTACTTGTGTGAATTTTTATTAGTGTGAAATGAACGGATTTAAGTAAATAATAATTTTGAAGCAATTATTTTTACATGCTTTTATTTAAATTGACTTGTTTGTAAAGGTAGAATTTTATTACTAATTTTTTCCTTGTTACCAGATTCACTAGAATTATGGAATTTTGTAGGAGTATTCATTCCCCATGACAATACAGTGTTTTAATATTTTCATAATTTAATCATCGCTTGTTAGTTTACGATTAAGTTATTTTTTCTTATACGAGTACGTTGTTATGCGT